>JANVYE010000013.1:0-241357 GCA_027406045.1 Colletotrichum liaoningense | reverse complement strand
TGGCCCACTCAATGTGGGCAGCATGAACCACATCCATATCTTATGACAGCCGAGTTAGGCGTACCTCGACGCATTCCGACGCCGGATACTAGGTAGGGTAAGTAGGTCGCCGAGCGACCTTTCGGCCAATGGTCCCCGCACGAGCAGGACGGGGCGGACCCTACCACGGACACGGACAACGGCCATCCAGTCTGGGGATAAGGTAAGCAGACGAACAAAGCGAATGCCTGCCCGCCTGAACTTTCCCACGATTCTATCCTCATCCAGCCGAAAGACAGCCCTGCTACTTGTTTCCTCCCAGTGGGTGCCAGCATACTAGAAGTAGGGCCTCCCTGTTTCCTACATAGACTGCTATTCGCCGGAGCGAGGCTAACTTCTAACTATCGTCCCCATAGCTTAGCGCTTAGCTTCCAAGTCATGAAAAAGTATGCATCATAAAGCCAGCGCCTATCCCGCAGGCCTCGGGCGACTATGACCGGTTAGCCGGTTGCCCTATTTCGACACTGTCGTAGAGTAACCCTTCTATCAGTAGCTATGCCCGGACGACGGGGTCCGGTACACAGCTAAAGCGGCCGTACGTCAGTCCGAGCGGCCCCACTTCGCAAATATAAAACGTCTTACAGCTCCGGCACCGCAGCAGAGCGTACCGATACCGTTTATTATCCTTCCCGCCGTGGGCACATCAGTCGGCGTCCGCAGCATCCAGCTACCTTCGGTTAAAAAGGGGGGAGGGTTCTTAGATCCCATCATTTCTGCGCACATAGGAGCGAGAATTGAGCGCTATCGTTGCTTCTGTCCGTCGTAGGGCTGCAATGCCCCCTTGGTTGTAACCTTGGATTCGTATATGCCGCAACGGTGGTCTGCGCTATAGCCTATCTTGCGACCTGAAGTAATGTTTGCTTAAAAGCTATCCGACCGGCAAATAGTTACTAGTCTCGTCCCCCCGACTTTTGTTAACATACACGGTAATATAATAAGTAGGCCGTATCACGCCGATTAGTGTATAAAAGATACGCCTGTCCCAATACAACATTCAGCCGCTCTTACACCGGATTTTCTACGTGAAAAGTTTCTCAATACGAAATACTGCCTTCGCTCTCCGGAACACCGTAGCTTTGCGAACATATAATTTTCGATCGGAAATGTGCCTAAGAAATAAAGAAAGAGGTAGGGGGAGGGGGGGGGGGGATGATTACGGAGGGTTCAGAGGAAAAGGGAGGATCTGGCACGGCATCAACCGGGACTAAAGAGGCTGTAGCCGGTCTGCAGCTTATAAGAGAAACGCGACGCAACCAGGACGAAGCCGCGCCTAACCGGCATCATCCACGGACGTACCGGGTGTACCGGACGACTGCATAATAACTTGCCGACTCAAAACTAGATAATACGGCATTGCGCAAGGGTGAAGTCAGTGACTTGCGGTCTAACGGCTCTCCGTAGTGTCGTCTCTTCGTGGCAAAGGTCACTGCTACGTATACGGTACGTGGCCTGTTGCAAGATCAGATGCTGCGCAGGGGTATGCGTTAGCTGCTTAGAACCGGGAAGCATAGACGAAGCCAGCCGTTGGACAACTATTCATAGTATTTGCCCTATCCGCACCCTTTTGGTTCTATCTTGTCAACACCGATCTTTTTAGAAAAGAATTTGGCCTTGCTTAGTGCCCGCCCCGATTTTGCCGGTCGGTATCGAATGGCTCGGACTGTTCTCTAGCACCGTGCTCGTGAATGTTACCGAAATTCGTTAGCGAGCACTCGGAAGTTAAAGATCGATCGCTTTCCCCTGCGCCAAGTCCGGCAAGAATGAGATTGATTCGAGGACCAAGTCGCCCGCAATGTTAAAACTCGATCGACTAAGTTGAAGCGTATAAGTATTCCGATTAAACTCAATTATTCTCGTGGTACTACGCCCCGTAAGTCGTACTAAGGTATATTAGCAGGATCTCAGCCGACGGTACTTAGCAAACAGTATAGTAGTTAGTATCCCTATCGCGGCGTAATCATTTCGAATTAGGGGCACCGTAACGAAGAGATAAAGACTTGAATATTTGACCTCCGCGTAAAGTGCAAAAGGGCGGCTCTAACCGTCAGTTGGGCAGGCCGCGATTCTCGTAAGTATGGGTTATAAGTAGTCCTGCGAGCGCCCCTGCCTCGAGGTCGAACTTGACTTCCAATCGGGCATACATATATGAAGAGATCGTTGCACAATTTGACATCATAATTATGTATAGAAAGGTTATGGTAAATAGTCCTAATTAGTAAATTAGGCATGACGGACGATTATAGAACCTTAGTGACTAAATCGTATGTAAACTTTTTTCTTGTTTCTTTTTTTCCTTTTTTTCTTTTACGTTTTTTTTCTTCTATCTCCTAGATGAAAAAGCTTCCCTTGTCCCTTTCTCCCGACTGGCCACTCTGTGGCTATGACCGGGACATTATGAAATTCGGCTATGTAGTTATGCCAATGCGGGTACCTTCCCCACGCGAACCGGACCATCGACTATTGGCTAAGATGAACGACGACGATAATACGTGGAGTCCACCGCTGCTTCTTCCTCTGGCCGCCGATGACGCTAGCGGCTAAGAGTTTCGATCCCTGTCACGCGTTCTTAGCAGGGAAGACCATTAAGAATAGAGAAGGGAGGATGTTACGTACGGTGGCAGTTCGGGTGACTCTTTCGCACCTCCTGGGCAGTTCACTAGGCCCCCTTGACACGAGCAACCCAGACCCAAAACGGGTGCGCAGTGGATATGAGGATAGTCGCAATTGCACCAGTGGTCGCCATTATGATCGGAGTCCGGGAGACGACATTTCCCTTTCCCGTCGCTACAATACGCATAGTTTCCACTTAGGCAAGTCTTCTGGTGTACGCACCCAGGCTTTTTGGGGTCCCATGCCATCGCCGTCGTGGCTAGGCCGATAAGAAAGTAGCTGAATTGCATCACGAATGATTGCCTGGCGGTGTGTCTTAGTGTTTTAGATGGATGGCTAGCTCCGTTCTGCTATGACCGAGGAACGAGGCTAGTTAGTTATCTGTTGCAGGTGGAAGGCTATCCGTAAGATGCTCTTGAATCTGCCACCCATTATATACATATTCATATTGGTATGCGTTGGTTATGTTTGGAGGTGCCTGCAAGCTTATGGTAGCAAAGCCGCTGTTCGGGCGGTGGACAAACTGAGTATCGGTCATCTGCTTCTCGTCCCGGAGTAGATGATCGGGATGTACGATGGCTATTCAGTAGGTTCGCAACGGTATGGAAAGTATATACCGATGGCCTGTCAAGGCCAAGACCTGAGTGGGTGCGGAAGGGTGCTGTAAGACTTTGGTCGGAGGGGGTCGAAGCGCGGCACGCACACAAGCCAGACTGGCTGCCTCTGAAGCACTCGGTGCCGACACGCGGCCGGGCGACGGAGGCAGACCGCGCAATGGAGTAGGCTGCATCCTCCCGCCGCGATAGTTTCGGTGCCTTTGAAGCTACCACCCTGTGCTCATGTGGTTAGATGGCGAGGACACCTGTCGGCGCTATTTGAGACGTCCGTCTTCAGACCCATAATCAAGACATGACCTGAACTTACAACGGCGGAGATCGTCGAGCCGGCTCCGGCGAGCGCTGCGAAGCGCCGGAGAAGCTGCGTAGTCAGGCCCCGCATCGTCAGAGGCCATAACGGGGCATGAAAGAGTGGCCGGGGGATGACGAGTTCCCGATGGTGCTGTCGCGGCCTACTTCGGGACGACGCGTCTCCTGTACCTTTCAGAAGGACAATGACAACAGCCGCAAGAAAGCCCTCGACGCAGTAGTTCTATGAGAATTTATTTAAGCTCTGTCTGCGCCATCTCTCCAGCAGAAACAGCCCGTTAGCCAAGTCCAGTTCAATCAGTCAAATTCGTTAGCCGTCAAAGCAGTAGCTTTAAACGACCACAATTCCAACCAGAGCAACAAACATAGACAGTCCAGTCAGAAATAACACATCAACCCCAGCCGATCCCGGTTGTTTCCCGCTGGACTACCAGAGCCTTCAACATGTATTGCCCTCGACCTTTCTCTATCCTATGTCTCGTTTGGATGCTGGTCTGGGCTGTCAAGGCCCATCCTCAGGGCCAGGCGCCTCTTAATCCCGATCCCACGCTCTATACAAAGTACTGTATACTCAGAGGCGCGGGCGTCTGTATTGGAGACAATAACGACTGCTCTATCAAACAATTCACCGCTAGCTGCACCGGAACCTCCGCAGGCACCTGGTGTTCGTGTACAAAGAACAACGGGCCAGGTAAAAGTGGGTTCAACCATGTCAAGTGCGAGAACCCGCAGTGTTACATCTGCAAAAAGCCAGTAGCCTCGGCAGGCGAGGGCAAGGATCCGTATCCTAATGAACCTGACCACGGTCTGGTCTTCACACACCCGTGTTAAGCAGCGGAGGGTGGTGGCGCCTGCCAGGCTCGGATTGCGGGGCATTCAACGCAGAACCGCCGGGCGGCCTGCTTTCGGCGGCCCGTTGATACAGGGTTGTCTTCAGCACGCTTGTTACCCATCGCTATGGTAAGTCGCGGGGAAGCGCAGGGAAGGGGGGGTGGGGGGTGGGTAAAGGTAGGGAGGGGAGAGGCGTACCGTGGGACCAAGTGGGTCGTGTGGTAGCATTCCGTAGCGCGGGAAGCTTGTTTCTGCCGTAGCATATCGCAATATAGAGGCTCGGATGCATGACGGACACTTGCGTGCGCACCACGACACGTCTGTCACGCCCTGCCTTCCTTATCGTGCAAAAGTCCAGACACCGGCAAAAAAACCCCTCTTTGCCTCGTTGCCGCTTTAGCACTACTCTAGAACCCGAGACATGATAATTCTGATGTTGAGCGTCCTCCGTTACAAGTGCTATCCAGTTCGGCTCTCAGACCCACCGCTTCGTCGTTCGCACGGCTATCCCATTGTTCGGCGCAAGCTGAGCCTCGATGTTCTGACTGCTTCACGTTTCTACTAATAATTGCTAACTGGACAAGTGCGCAAAAATCTCTCAGTAACTCTTAGGAGTCACGCGCAGACCCGAAACTCATGGCTACTAGCATTGTTCTATCGTAGCATCGAGAATATTCTGCCCAGTTTCAGCTTCCTTGGGGCCGCTTTCCGATTACGTAGATTGCCGAGACTCTCGAACTGAAAACGTTCGTATCTCACGGCTTCTTCTTCTAGACTATAAACACTCGACTATCTTCTTAAGTGTAATCTAACAACTAGCGAGTTTAAGCCTTAATATTCGATCGCGACTTCAACACTTCAACCAGACCGTCCCAAAGCGGCATCACTCCGTCCGAATAGAACCTATGTCTTCGTACATAGCCCTAACCCTCCTTGAGGCCTCTATGTTGCTCGCGGCCAAGCACCACGTACGATAAAACCCAAGTCGAGTCTGGCCGCCCCCCCCCCCCCCTGCCCAATAGCTTCGGCACAAGGGCGCCTCCACTTAGCCGGACTCTTCCGCCGGCATGCGACGACCCGGCCGGGGGGGCCTCGGGCCACTTGCCGCATATGTTAGTCAGCTTGTGCGGGAATAACGTCCTTTGCTAGAACACGACTAACCTTGGAAGGTCTGGATGGTCGTCAATCGAGCCCGCTGCGCAATGCACGGTTCCGCCTTTGCATTCGCATCCCCAGTTGAGAACGGGGGCGCAGTGAATGTGGCCAAACGCACAGTCGCACCACTTCTGCTTGTTTGCATCCACGTTAGGGGCCCTACAGTTACCTTTTCCATCGCTACAGTACCCGATCGTAGTGACGCAGGCTTTCTGGTGCAAGCAGTTGGGGTCCCTGGGCTTCTGTGCCGCGGCTACCGCAACAAGGGCAAACAGAACGTAGATAGGCTGCATTGTGACTGTTGGCTCACTACTTTTTGCTCGTAACTAAGGAAGTACTAGTGAGGAAGGGTGATTCTGTGTCGGTTTGGTCAAGACGAACTGAGATACACAGGGCGATCTCTTCGAGGAGGTATAGAGTGCAATAGCCGCCCTTTTCAATCACAGCCGAGCTCTCTAGGCTTGATAGTTACCCCACTAAATACCTTGCGAGTCTGGATTAAGGCTATTCTCAAAGCACTACCTTACGCTGAGATAGTATGGGTATACGTAAGAAAAAGAGAAAGTAAATATACGGAGGACGGGGAACTTAATCCGGAGTCCCCTTACGTACCCAGCGATAATATAGCTGGGGACGACGGGACCGTAGTAGTAGATCACAGAACTAGAATTATGCCCCCAAGAGAATAGGCAGACCAGGGACGGAGAGAAAAATAAGAAAAACGATAATGTCAACTGACTACTACTAATAAAAACGATACTGAAGATGGAGAACGGAAAGATATGAAAAATAAAGATCTGGAGGCGTAAAAGGACGGAATAGTTAGGAAGAAGAGTGAGAAGATTAAGGAGGAAAAGAGGTATGAGTAATGGGCGTGGTCTGTCTCGGCGCCGCCTACCTGCCATTGCCGCGCTTCCTTGCTGATAAAATGACTTTTGGGCCGCGTATGCCTTCCGTCATCCCGCCGAGACCGTCTCTGTACACCGGCCGTATAAGTCTCCGACCCTCTTACGTACACAGTACTGCGTACGGCGGATCGAAAGCTAATAGGCAGTCCAATGGCTCTTTATAGATGCCGGCCCGACTGCAGCCAGAACCGACGCTAGATGACATCTATTCAGGTCAAGCGTCGCCGCAAGGAAGGTTCAGTATCTTGCCACATAGGGAGAGATAGGAATGACCGGCGCAGCCCGCTATTACTAATAAGGTGGGGTCGCCGTTCAGTATACTCTCTGGCATGTTCTCCGACGGGTGTCCGGTCGGGTAGTGTGGATCGCTTAAGCCAAAGGACCATATACAGCACGGGATGACTAGAAAGCGCCTGCGAGAAAGAAAGCGGAAGGTCCGCAAGGGAAGTCAACATGCCCGGAGGCCTGATTGGCGAGATTAAGACCCGAATTGAGGTCAGCGGGCTAACGACGGAAAACGCGCCACGAGGGCTCGGCTGGTGGAGCATTCTCTCGCCCGGCTATTCTGACTTGGACAATGGTAGCAGCTTCAAGCTCTTCACCTTCGAGGGTAGCTTTGGCCCGGGGATTCTATCGCCCACTGCACGGCATAGCGGTGACTCCGATCTCTGTCGTCGTCTAATTGTCGGTAGAGCCTTCGGCCTTGAAACCGTAGAGCAGACTGTGAACAGACCGGTATCTATGACGGATATAGTCACGGTGTATTTGCTAATGGTACGCTCTATTCTATGGAGTCGTACACTGTCTGAAGGTACTTATAGAGTATCCCTACGAGCGGTGCTACTAGCTCCCCATGCATACTTTGAGTTCGCTACAACAAACGAGAACTAAACAAGACGCTTCAACCTCATACTCTCTTCATCTCCGCGGGGCGGTCGTTGCCGCCAATTAACGTCCAATTCGGGCTTGGCCCGTCCACTCCCGATCAAGTAGAGTTGCTCCTGGAACGGCCCATCTTGTGACACGAGCTCTGAGTTATAGTATCCCCTTTGGCTCAAACTTGAGATGCTGAACGTATGCTTCAGACC
Organism: Colletotrichum liaoningense; assembly: GCA_027406045.1. Lineage (NCBI taxonomy): Eukaryota > Fungi > Ascomycota > Sordariomycetes > Glomerellales > Glomerellaceae > Colletotrichum > Colletotrichum liaoningense. The sequence continues at coordinate 233,800 of JANVYE010000013.1, read as the reverse complement.
CCTGACTGTGTTGATCGACACAGCCCGCGTCTTCGACGGTTTGTGATCTCTACTAGCTAGCGATAGTCCGTATATATAAGCGACCGACGGCGTTTCGGCCTGCGCGACTGAGTTGATAACATCCAGCGTCTGTCACCGTCGAAAGCTCTTTGGCGAGATGTTATACAGAGAGACGTTTGAGGCGTGGGTAGGTAGCCATAGAGTGTACCCGTGGTTCTGTTAGACCGCAAAACTACACGTCACCGCTCGTCATCCGTTACGAGTTTGCTGCTTTTTAGGACGAGCTGACAGATGGAATTAGTCCTCTGACATCAGCAACGACCTCCGTCGGCGAATCGGGAGACGAAGGACCTCTCGCGAAGCCTTGTGCTTCTTTATATTTGGATGCGTCGAAGGACCCGTCATATCCCGTCCGACTATGAGGTGATTTCGTTGACGTTGAAACCGGTATGGCGGAGATGAACTGACCCAACTCCGCCTGGCGCTCACGGATGACTTGAAGGAGGATCTCCCGGATATGGTATCGTGCCAGGAGTGCAACCTTCTTCATGGGGGTGTGAGCTCGGATGAGGCCCGCATCGGACAAGATCTCCGCACACCGAAGATACGAAATGTCAGATGTCGCATGTAGAAGGGTTGGCACAAGACCGAGGTATACCGCAGCGTGGTGTAGCTCACTTCGTGTCGCTAGCTTCCAGAGCGTATCTGACATCTCACAGGTATACACATATTGTGCATACTCGTTATTCTCAACCAGACACCTGCGCCACAGGGTGTCGCTCCTGGATATGAGCTCGGTGGTCGGTACGGCAGGGCGAGCAAACAAGGCCATCATCATCCGAGATAACGTTTCGACCCGATATTGACCCATAGTCGCTCGATTGCGTGGTACGGCGAATCTAGATCGTCTTTAATAGCTATGGTAAACAGAGACTACTAACTTATTTATACCTAAGAACCTAGATATAGAGACAGCTTTATAACATAAGCTATAAAGAGCAAGTAATGCTTAGTTTAAAGATAGTATTTAGTTGGTGATGATGCCTCTTCTTTGATCAGGGACTATAGCAAGATAATATTATTATAGAACAACCTAAGACGATGAAACATCTGTAGTAGTCCTGTGCTATAAGAGTCTTTCTCGAGATTTTGAGACGAGAGGGGGACAGGGTTTCATAGATTCCTAGATAAGGTGGCCCTTGCGTTGACCGGTTATGGTAGTCGCCCGTCTTATTGCTCTACGCGTTACGGGCTGGACGGGATTAGTGGATATTAACAGGATGTCTTAATGAGGCAAGATGCCTTAGCAAGCTTTGGGGTGGGTATAAAATGCTAATGCGTGGAGTGAAAACTATGAGCGGAGGAGGCAACGAGGCGGGACATAAAACGCTCCGAGAGGGTATGGGGGTAGAAGCTAGGACGAGATAAGATGTGGTTGGAATGGCTAAAGACAGAGGTTCAGAACAAAACTATACCTAAAAAAACCTAAACGTCTCCCTACCAGCTGCCACCGCTGCGAGACCGAGGTGGAGCGCGTCGCCAGAACTCGCAGCAAACCGCGCCGCCGACTCAGACGCAACGACTGCCCCGTACACGACGCCGGCCTCTCAGGGCTCTCGCCTGGTAGATCCGCTTTAGGCTACCTTGGCAGAGGTGGATCGCGTATTGGCAGCGAGGGTAAACGCAAGAGCCAAGACGACGGAGGTAGCTCCAGAGATACCATCCCGACCTCCGCTTCGTCGCCTTTGATCGATTGAACTAAGACGGACACAATCAGTACGGCGTGTGACAGAAGGGCATCTTCAACTCACAGTGTCATGACGCAAACCCCGCTCGACGTTGAGGCTGGACTCGGAGCGGGTGTACCGTGTTAGCTCAAGCAACAACTGCGAGTATCGCAGATAGCACGACTTTACAGTCATGACATCACAGAGCACATGACACCTATTCCATGTGCTTGGGGCCCGTGAAGCAACTGCCCCGATTCTGAAGCCACTTGGTTTTCGCTTAGTGCTTAGTTTCGGCATACTGGAGTTGGACGGTTGTACTATGGGCTCGATGCGCTGGCGGTGCTCCAGCAATAACCGCGCTCCGTCGCGCCTTAGAAGCCAATGTGCATGTAAGTGCTCACGTAGTAAGACAAGATGTCGTTCTTATACAGCCTTCAGCTTATAGAGGCATGGTAGACCGTATACGCAAGAGGGGGATACCGTATAGGCCGAGGCCTTATACTATTATTACTGAGTAGCTTCGGATGCTCTTCTTCTTCGCGGGGGGCTTCGTGCGACACCCAGCTAAGTTTTGCGCCACACGTTGATCCCGAAAGCTTAGCCGGTATCCGCGTCTACTGGTTCACTGGACTGGATCTACAACCCGACAGCTAGTCTAGTAACGGGTGCTTCATCGCTCGCTAAGCTTCAGAAATGTCCAATGTTCTGGGAACAGCATGAATGCACTCGACTTGTGAAGTAGCTATATTGCTGAGATGAGTGTGCTGATCAACAAAGGCTTGCACTACATTCTCATTCTACGGGCTAGGTAAGCCAGAAGAACGAAACAAGTCCAACTTCTCTGAGATGGACCGTAAGGTAGAGCTCCCCAAGTTGAGAAATACGCTCCTTGAAGTCACCGCGGATAGCGGGCTGAAAATAAAAAGCCATTACTTATATAACTGTTGGATTACGTTGCAGGAAAGGATCTAGGTAGACGGTTAGGTAGGGGAGGCAGGTAGGCGGTTTGGGCTCGTGCAGACGGACCCTTCCACCCACTTACACCCACAGAGGGATCGCGGGCTCTGCCCACGATCTTCCCCCCTACACACGCGCGAAATACACCGACCTATTGGCCTCGTCGCGACCGAAAGGTCTGACCTGCTTACGTGTATACCAACAATAACTCTTTCTAGTCATGAGTCGATGACTTGAGCGCCGCGGAGCCATTAATTATCCTCGTCTTAGCGAGATCAAATGCCGAAAACCAACATTAAGCACCGCCTTGTTCGCATGCCAGAGGCAGAGCAAAGTAACCGAAGAGGGAAGAAAGTCACCACGGCGCTGATGCATACTACCAAGAGGCAATCTGCGAAGGACCATCGCGGCTCTGGAGGTCGACCAATGGAGACGGGGTTCAATACGGAGAGGAAATAAGGCTTTCGACCAGAGAGGAGAGCTGAGGGAGGTGTCAAGGTCCAAAAGAAACAGAGAGCCCGCGCAAGGGATCGTGGAGTGCGGAACGTGGCCTTGGCAGGTTTGTACCTGCGTCACTCTCATTGGCCGAAGGCTGGGATAGGTAGGTCTACATATCGGAAAGGTCAAAAATAAAGTAACTCCCGAGGACAAACAGAACTCAGAGAGGGAGGCGAACTCGGCTCGAGTACATGTCCATCTCGCCCCAAGATGACTTTGATCATCCATCTTAACGACAGAAGGGCGAAGGCAAATTCTGCAGCACGCAGGCCTTCGAGACACAATGAAGTCGCTCTTTTTCGACTCGCGGTCTCTCGAGGAAAGTTTTAGATTTCCAGCATGGCCATCTAGCCATGCTCGCTGACTGACATGCTCGATATCTTCTGTCATGGGGCTTATCTCCGTTCACGCAGACTTCTCCCACTGCGTACGGAAGTCGGGCAGTAGGTTCCAGGCCTAAGTGGGTAGTGACAACGTCAAGGACAGAGCCTCTGCCAGTGAGGGTAATAACTACCGATTGGTGGCTGACAGGGGTCGGTGCGTCGTCGACACCAGCTCCTCATGGTAGGCCGGAATAACTCTTGACATTTCTTCGCAGTGCCACATGCAGCACCCGCTCCGGATTTGCCCTCGGGCCAATTGCGAGTCATGGTACGGGAAGCTCCAGAAGCCCGAATGTAAGCCCGAGTGTACAAACAATAGAGGCAACGTCGGGGAGTATTTGTAGGGTTAAGAATAGGCATCGAACATGAGTGCATGTTGGACACGAGACTACTGAAATGCAGGAACGTGTGCTTTTGGGACTGATACGGTGGGGTTTTCCTAGGCGTTATGGGCGCAAAAGATCGACCTTAAGGGGTCAGGCTTTTAAGGGAAATCACACAATACGGTATACTTTTTAGCTATACCTCACGCGTAATGTGTCCCAAGCACACGCTCAACACAGTACGGTGATCTCGACAACGAAATCGCCATGCAACCTGGAATGGGCACGCAACGGCGCTAGTTAGGAAAGTCGACCGCAGAGGTTCTAAACTTTGATGGCGACCCAGAGGTTTCCGGAGGGAGGGCCAAAAGTTCGGGACTAATATGTACCTGCTTTCGCCACAGACATGGTCGACTCTCGCATGCCTTTATTCGGCCGTTCTTGTCATTTATCTGTGAGAAAGGATTAGTGCGTATACTGTCAATCGCCCTCCGGCATTTTCGTCCGTAGTCATGCATAATGAGGCGATTCTATTAAGATCTTGGGTGCGTTAATGCTGGCTTTACAGTATCAGGATAGAAATGACCCCTATGGACCACGGTGATGACTGAGAAAACTAGTATCTTTGGAGTCAATTGGTTCTGCGCAATGAGAAAAAAAAGGGTGTTATTTTTAGCGAGACTGCATCCATGGATTATGTACAGGGAGACGGAGCATGTGTATATAGCATTGTGAGCTAGGATGACGATCTTAACTTTGCAAAGGTGTGTAAGTAGAGACGATCGGTTGGGAGGTTCATACTTGTGAAACACGAAGAGGAGGGCTCGGTTTGTTTGATTTGATGAGCCATTTGACTGTTTAAGAACCAGTCTTTTGCTGATGCTAGCTGAGGACCGAGGTTGGCAAGCGCAGACAAGCCGGCCACTGAGTCTCGGAGCTTGACAGCACAGCCAGAGCAACCCTCAGTCGCCCGCAGAGCCGTGCGATGAGAATCAGGCTGCGTTTCGGCCTGTCTTTGGGTACTGTACCAGGCAGGGCTCGTCAGCTACTTAAGCAAGCTGCTACGGACATCACGCACCTAAGCTGCAGGCGAAGTTTATAGCCAGATTGAGGGCACACCTACCTACACTTGAGTATCGGTTTGTGCCGCAGGCAAGCGCCGTACCTGGCTTGGCTGACAAGGGATGAAGTAGCTACCTGAGGTACCATGCCTGATGGATGGCTAGCCATCGGTTATGGGCTTTGCCTGTCAGACCCATCCTCACCTGTCCGTCCGGCGTCCGAGCTGGGACGATGCATGTTGCGAGGGGCCTGGCCGAGTTCCCTCAGGCCCAGGCCCGGCCAGGAGCCATGCGTCTGTGCCTCCGCCCCTTTAAGTTAATGGGCGAAAAAAGAAAAAAAAAATCCACACAATTTACATATCGAATAATCATACTATTGCAGCACCTACTCAACGCTGTTGAACACTGTTGTTTTGAGATAAACCTCGAGATCTCAGGGTTGTTGAATCACCTCTTCACCATCCAGGTTCACAGTTAAACTCAATGGCCTCAAGATGCGAAAACTAAGACAGAATGACACCTATATGATACGACCGGCCTGGAAGAATACACTAGGGAGTGGACGGGCATTGCCGCTGCAGTGGCCCCCTTGCGAGAACTTTGGAAGCGGGGAGTGGATGGTTCTCGGTTGTTTCACCCAATGTCGACAACGAGCGCCTCGCATCCAGCCGCATCTGGCATATGGGTCAGGAGAGCCCGGGCGTCTGCGCCTCTGTGCGTTTATTGAAGGGCCAAAGCCACTTGGTTACATTGCTGTTGAACGTTCGGACGAGGGATGTCCTTCTTACGACCCGCGACTGGATTGGAAGTTTGACCGCCCCTTGGGGGCCAAGTCGGGATTTTCGGAGCGAAAGAGTTGTAGCGATAACGGGGTCGGTTGTTCGGAACACTGACCACCTGGTCATCACATTCATCGCCGACGCTCGATGATTGCTGGGTGGCGAGAATGACTAGGAAAGACCGCTTCCTCCCTTGTCCCCAATCTTTCCATTGGTCGGATGCTAATATCAGTCGTGTATCGACTGTATCCACTGTACCTACCTTAGACACTGGCGAGCCATAACAGGTCGTAGGAGACCAGAACGAATTGCGCTTATCAGCGTCACATTGAAGATCACACAACCTTGACAGCCAAAGCCCCTTCATGATGGGCCACCGACAAGTCCGCCTCACGTTCCTACAACTCATTGCAGTCGCCATACTGGCCTCGTTCGGCTGGGACCTGCCGTCCCGCATAGAACAAGTCTGGGAGACGACGGTCATGAGTTCCTGCAATGATACCCAGCCGGCCACTGCGCTCGTTCTTGGCCCTGGCGAGGCCTGGAAGGAGGCAGCGGGCCCCACTCTCGCGAATGCCATCGGCAAGGAATCGTTCAAAGCCCGTCGCAATGCGGCTGTGGCGGCTGATGAATGGAGGCTGGGCGGCTTCGGTATCATCAAGCAGAAGAGGAGAGGTGTGCGGCCTAGGCGAAGCGCGATGTGATGCTCGCCGCGGCCGCAAGACACCAGATGGTCACCGGGCCGTGGGCCCGTACTTGGATCCTAGTTTCCCATGACTCAGGCACCTCGGCGGGACAAATTAGAGGACCAGGGGGGTTCTGCGCTCAATGGGTCGGCGTGTTGATCGTGACGTACTACTCCAGCATACAGAGGGAAGAGGCTGTGCTCAACAGACTTTGGCCGTAGGAGTTCTCTTTTGGCAGCATCGAAGGATTGCGGGGGTGGGGGCCCGCATGCCTTAGGTCAACGAAAACACTCTTGCAATTGCCGCCATCGGCCGGGCGGTTGAGGGGTCTGATTGCCTTACTTCCACATTCTTAGATGCCTCGATCCCCACATGACACCCGCTGAGATACTGCTGGGGTGCGGCAGGCAATGCTAAGGCGAGGTAGGTACGGAGTACATCTAAGCAAGGATGTAGGTAAGGTGGGGTTGGGTCTTGCGATGAAACGGGCCCCTGGTAAGCGGCCCGTGCCGGGGTCCGGGTCGCCTATGTCGGGCTGGCATGGCTTCTTTCCGCACGGCGTCCACGACGGGCTCAAGAACTACTCTTCAACTCCAATGACGGACCCTTTGTACCATGGAAACGCCATTCGGTGGTCGAAGATCCGAGATACACGACGTGCATATATGCCCATCACCTCATTGACCTTTCCATACAGCGCCAGCCAAAAAGTTCCGTCATCTCGTCCGTCATCAGGGCCTGGCCGTGAGCTCATTACAGAACTTGCGTCAAGCACGTCTGAATTTGGGACCGGCATTTGTTAGCTCGCGGGGATCGGCTATATGTGTACCTGGTCGTACATGAAACGGACAAGGTTCGTCCGGAGTCGGCTTTGCACAATACCTTGGGCATGGTACGATTACGGATAGGATTGCCAGAGGCCGAGGCAAGTATGATTTCCCGTCAACGGGGTACATCAGCGCTCCTGACTGCCACCTGCGCCTCACGTAATCTTCGATGTCGGTCGACTTTCTGCCGTGCTGACTCGGCGGCCGGTCGATGGTCGACAAGCCATTGCTGACCTTTCGTTGACGACATCCGGCGGGCAACGGCCCCGCTCCGTTGCGTCGCTCGGCCTCCGGCCTCCCTTGCTCGGAGAGGATGCTACCGGATCCCGAGCCGCCAGTCCCCACGCCTCCAGGAGAGATTTGGATTGCCCCCCATCCCCACCCCTGAAGGGCAGCACGACACGGGCCTCGACGAGCAAGAGTTGAGGGCTTCAGGAATAAGATCGCTTGGCGGCCCGGGACGATTACACGGGGCGGTGATCGACAAAAGGTCAGGGATCCCGGTACGGTAAACACGCCACGGCGGCGAGCCTCTTTCGCAAATAACCCTTGCCGGGCGCGAGGGCGACGTCCACAACCCTGGAGACGCTAGCGGAGCGGAGCAAACACGCTTGGAGGCAGGCTTCGTAGGCTAGCCCCCGGTGTTTCGTCTACTGGCTCTGCCAGCTAACCTTTTTACCTTCGTCACCTCCCGGGACGATGAGAGCTGGTTCAGGGTAACAGAGCGGCGGCAGCGTGTTCCTAGGACTCGAGGGACGGCGTCGTGGCGACTCTTGCTGCCGACGGCCGGGTGAAGCGTGAGGGAGGGTAAACGTGGATGGTTCGTCAGTGTTGACGTATGACGCGGCGTGTGCTTGGCGATGGCTCAGTATATGAGTCGGTCCACGCGGCTCTGGACCGGCACTACGACGCCGGATCGATACCGCCTCGACCCGGCACCAGGCGGTTGAGCTCCGCCGACGACACCACCTACCATCGTCCTCCGCCAGTTCTTAGCAACAGTCGCCTGCACCGCTCTTGTCCCCTGCAGCGTTGAAGAGGCTGTTGACGAGACCGACGCAGGGGGTACAATCCTAACAGGCCGGCAAGACTCCCACGTCCTGCGACCGACAAACCTTCCCCCCTTCCCCCCATCCTATCCTCTGCCTCGCTCCATCTGAACCCTTGACTCTCGGGAACACGGCCTTGTCAATGGCATAATAGGACTTTGGGCTGGCCCATTGTTTATACGTCTCCTCGTTAGACCCAGTAATGCTGACTTGGACGCATTTTAGATGCAAGTCATACGTCACGGGACTTTCTACACATTCTCCGGGCCCGACAGAATCTCGCTTAAGAGGACAGGGGAGCCAGTGTGGAGGAGGACCAAAGTACGCGCTTGTCATCGGGCATCGCTGGAGGCATGTGCTTCTATAGACAGAGCATCTGGGCATGCGGCCACTGGGAGTGGGGCTCCATCGTCCAGCGCTGCTCCCAGGACGACGTAGAGGTGGGCGGCTGCCATTACAAGCTGGTATTTGCGGCCACCAGCCAGTCGGAGGAGTGCGCCGCTTGCTGTCGCATCTTCCGAAAGGGCATCGAGCTCGAGGCGCTCCGGAACCACGTCGAGGGGATGCTACGAGACCAGGCACGGCCTACCAGCCTGGGCCTGGTGGTCCGTGACATGGACAAGCTTGATCTCGAGCTACAGCAAGCGAAAGCTGGAGTCACGTCCCAAGGACTCATCGGCGCCAACGAGAAGGGACGGGCGACCCACAAGCAGAAGGCAAAGCATTTCTTCCGCTGCCACTGGTGCGGCGTTCTATTCCACCGTGAAGAATTCCGTACCGAGCACATCTTCATGTACCACCGCGCGTCGAGCGGTCAGCAGCGACCCCACACCACCGTCTGATGTCGGACGAGCCGGCCGCCGCGCCTATCCTACAATCCTCGAACCGGTCGGCACAGCGGAAGATTGGCCGATCGACTCAGCAGTCGTAGAAGGCACTGTTCGTGGCTGCGTGTTTCTATGGGCCAAATCACGGGCAGCCGAGGCGGCAATGAGTCTGGCTGTATTGGCAAGGACGGGAACCGAACGACGGCCGTCATGTAGCAGCACTAATCAGCTTACTACTCAAGTGACACCCTGCGTAGGTTTGGCAATGCCGCCACGTCACGCTTGGCCATCTCCAGGGCTTCCAAGGCGGGCAGGGTAGCGGAGGGGAGGTAGGAGGCAGAGACCGGAAGGGAGACACACGCTGCTGGAGAGGGGCAGAGAGGCATCATTCCATAAACGGATGTGTATCCAGTAGGTTCAACCAAAGCATATGTTAAGTCCAGGCCGAGAATGGCAGCACGCCCACGCCCGGACGCCGTGGGGTCTGGTCGAATGCCCGGTGGGCGGGCCGGAGAGCTCGGGGACGGGAGAGAGCTTAGCAGCAAGGGCTAATCTTGGCTCAGGGCTGTTCGGAGGGACACAGGAGGCCCAAGGTTGGCTTCTGCGGGGTAGAGACAGGGGATCGCTGGAACTGTGATCCCAACATCGACGTCCTTTTTTCGTTTTTTGGGGCGCGGGGCCGAAGCACAAATGGATGGGCGCTAGCTCGGGGATATGTGCAGAGATGGAGCTTTCCATCGGCGTCTATCTTTGCGGGGCTGACATGCCTTCTGGCTTCGGGAGCGAACAATGAGATGGTGGCCCGGAGAGAGACCCGCAATCGGCCTGACACCTCCACGGTCCCTCGGGCATATCCACCCAGGCATCGGCCGCAGACGGCCAGGCTAAGGTATAATCGGACGGCGGATGGGAAGGCTCCAGTATCTCGGTGGGGATTCGGGCCGGAGATTTCGGCAATGCCGTCAACAAATGACCATCGCGTCCGATCCGGGACGAGCTAGAGCTTGGAAAAAGTCAGACTGGAAGTCCAATTCAAGGCAAGGGCCCACACTGGGGCCACTCAGCCCATACTTGCGACAATCGCGGCCTGCCAAACCTACGGTTGGAATCTCCATTTTACACTTACGCAGCACATTATATAGTTCAATTGACCTACCTCGTCAACCACGGTTCGAACCAACCGACCAATATCCCTGTGATAGGGATACCAACACTGATCAGTGGTTACATTCCACTATCGCAGATCAGCAAGGCATCTCGCACGCAGAAGAGACGACCTCCTACCTAGCCTCGCGGAGGAGTAGGCGACACGACGCGAATCTCGAGGACGGAACGAAGTAGAGGATTCGCAGCACTTGACTGCCCACGGAAGGTCGACGTCTGCCACGTCTACCCACCGACAATCGGCGGAGGTGCGGAGGCCACCGAGCTACCGTCGTCGCCCTTACGCATCTTTTCTTGCCTTAATCTCGCCGCGGACGGCCCGCGCAGAGTTCAATTGATCGAAACAGTAGATGCACTCAACTAGACGGCAATTACCTGCCCAACTCACCCCGCTCGACGAACGAGCCCAACCAGAAGGTATAGGAGGGCACCGCGCGATCGAAAAAGGACAGGATCCCAGGCGTGGCGCACTCAGGAAGGGCTCAGGCACCCTAAGTGTTGACCTCACGGAGCCTGGCGAGATCGATGCCCATGACGCTCAGATTCCGCATTGCGAAGACCTCACAAGAGGTAAACCGACCACGAGATTACAAACCAGAGCTCTAGATCCCGATCAAAGTGCTGCTTCCTTCTCAACTGCCTCTCAACCACTTCCGGGTGTTGCCACAGGATACCGCCTAGAGGGCGCTTCGACGAGGAAGTGTTGACATACACGTAGGCAGGTCAGCCTCGCAGCCGGTACGAGGTCCAATGATCGTATATTGGCTTCGTATGGGGTGGTATGTTTGGGATGAAGTTGGTGGGCAGAGCCCACGAGTCCTCCGTAGGTGGAAGTAGGTGGAAGGGCCGTTGGCAAGGGCCCAGACCGCCTACCTACCTAATCCACCTTGTCTGCAACTGGCAGTCTCCTACTTTTGTGGCAGAAAAGCGTGGAATTGGGCTGACTTCGTGGCTTCGTACGGCCGTCAAATTCAGTGGTGAAATCCCTCATCCAGAACTGCCAAAAACCAGCTACCAGAATTTTGGCATAGCTTCCGCTGTAATTGCCGTACCAAACTTCCGAAATCCCGTTGCCCTGATCATCCCTCAACCCTCCAGTTTGTATAATTCCGTTGTCAAAACTCGTCGAAAATCGACGATTCCACGCTTGCCCGGTGGTGACGAATTCAGCGTAATTAGAAAGAGCTCTCTGTCGGACTAACTGCACCCCGAACTCGTGCGTTTCTCTCCAAGCAGAAGCCAGAGAGGCGTATACGTTCGCTGGGCGACTTGCCGCCTGTAGTATGCTGCTATCTCAACCAGCGTGAGTGGCTTTCCCAGCCCTTGCGCTCGCCCTTGCCGTCGAGTTGGCTGTAGAAGTGGAACTGCCGTTGGAGTGGCTGAAGGAGGAGACTTGCCGTCATACAGGCTGAGGGAGCGAATTTGAGCTGCCGTCGAAGTGGCTGAAGTGGAAGTGGTCGGCAACCCGCATCTGCCGCACGGATGGAAACTTCTGGCACTTCTCTGTTTGTCGAGCTGCCTGCCCTTTGTCGAGGAGCCACAAAGACGGGAAAAATCGAGGAATCCAGGCTGACCGCAAATTCGTAGCGGACAGAGGATTCGCGCAGGAGGTAGTGACTTCGTCGAAAACGAAGGTCTGCCCTAGAAGAGACGAGGCAGTTAGAGATCAGCGAGCTTTTCAGCGGTCTGACGGGCTGAGGACTTGTCGAAGGAGCTCTTTTACTGGAATAATTATTGCAGAAAAAGAGCCGACGTCGACTTCCGGCGGAAGGAGGTGCTGAGAGGAGCTTTTCTGCGGGCGATTGTGGCAGAGAGAGGCTTGTTGAAATGAGCTTTCGGCAGCTGGGTCAACCTTCTGGCGGAAGCTGGCGGAAGCTGGCGAGAGGAAGCCTATAGGGCACGCTGAAGTTCTTATCGAAGTGAAACTTCCGCCGCAAGCTCAGGTGGAAGGAATCGAGCGTAATAGGACGCTGGAGGAGGTCTTGTCGAAGTGAGATTTCTCGTGGTGGCCAGCGGTCTTCCGATTGAGGGGTTGTCGAAGTGACCTTTCCGCGGTGGATTACTGGCGGAAGGAGGTCTGCGTGGTGGAACGCTCTCTCGACGGCCTCAGACTGGCACTTGGCCAGCGTTGACGGAGGAGATATTGAGGTAGCACAGAATGGGCCGTGTATCGCCAGTTGGACAGACGGAACCGAATTAATGGCTCGAAATGGCTGGCGAGGTAGATCGAGACTGTCTCTTCTGTTGGCCATGCCCTAGCTGACCTGTGGTGGAAATACAGCGTGTCATTCAACCACTGATCAGTGTTGGTATACACGTCAGCAGGGCAGCCTTGCGGCCGGTACGAGGCCAATAATTGTATATTGACTTCGTATATGGGTGGTATGTATGGGAGGAAGTTGGTGGGCAAGCCCACGAATCCTCCGTGTGTGTAAGTAGGTAGGTGGAAGGGGCCGTTGGCACGGGCCCCGACTGCCTACCTACCTAATCCACCTTTTCTGCCTAATATTCCAACAGAGATAGATGCTCGGAAGGGGCTCGAGGGGTAAACCCTGTATTGCAGGATCGTCGACGACCTAGGCGACTGGAGGGGGGAAGAATGGTTCGCCAGCGCCAAGCCCTGTGTCGTCAAGGATGTGAACAGATTCCTTCACTGCCGGGGCGTTCAGCCAGCCCAGACGGCAAGGCGAAGAGCCCGCAAGACACTCGCCATGACGATCGCCACGGAGGAATCTACTCCACGGGATCAGGGTCAAGTCGACATAGCAGTGTCGAAATACGACCAGCGGGGCAGACAAATGAACCAACCGGACTTTCTGCTGAGAATCACCAACGGCAACGTATCGGCACCCAACCACAGCGCAGTCCAGGGAGATCACTCCGGAGTACGTCAAATGACGATTTTACCCATCTGCGTGGCCGGCCCGACGCCGCTGCCAGTGCGAAGTCTGCCCTGGGTCAACCAACGGAGTGTGAGATCGACACACAGAGCCATCGCAATTGCTGCGCAGTACGCGAAGTACGTTAGGAGAGCGATACGGCAGTCGTCACGACATGGTATTTCATAGAGCTCGCGAAAATCCACCACAAAGTGAACAAGTACTCCGGGGGGTGTAACGAGGTTCTACAAGAGACGCTGACGATATTCTACGACTAATGCGAGAACGTCGAGATACGAGAACTCTGATATCATTCAGTCAATTATTTCGTATTGGCAGGAAAGACCGGCGAACATCACTATACAGTGGTGCGCGACATCGATCGAACCGACATCCTCACCGTCGTTGACCTATTCCGAAGCGCATTCGAGACTGACGATAGTTGTCTCGAACTCCTATCCGAGCTTAGGACACTGTCGTCCGGTTCTGTGGCCAGATCAATGGAAGGCAAGTCACGGCTCGACATCGTTGAGCAGCTAATCGACAGAATCGACAAGCCAGCAAAAACGCAGCCGGGGGTCAGAAAATGAAGGAATTTCGACGAGCGAATCCGAGGTTAAATTACACCTCCGATCACCGTTGTAGAACGACATACGAGAGAAATAGTTCGTGTCGGATTCGAAGTCCAACTGTCACGATGCCTCGACTCTATCATGAGATCTGATTTTTCCGTTGGCCTACCTAGGCAGAGTCGACTTATCGCCGGAGCTGATTCATGGGTTTGTGGCCAGGGCCCGGATTGGTAGACGACCGCCGAGCGAGTCTCCTACATATGTATAGCAGTACATGGCATCACGCCCGACCCCCTCCTTTGTTCAAGTGACCATCCTCCTCCACTGATACATCTTGCTCGTGCGTGAGCGTGCTGTCTATTTCCCGAAGATGGCCGTGGCAGGGTATTCTGAATGAGGAGTCATTGAATTGTCTTCGTTGGTCGTGTATATCGAGCGATGACGTGGTACTTATGCTAAATACATTCGCCGGGGGAGGGGATCAAGGTAGTAAAAGCACTCCTCCCACTGCCTCTGGCTGTTCAGGCTCCGGTTCGGGGACAGAGATGATGCCTAAGGCGTCACCGCCAGCCTCGAGGGCGATGTCCGAGGAGGACCCTGTGAAGGGGGTGCAGGGCGTCAGGGAACCCGACTCTACTCTGCCGGAATCAGCCTCGTTCGATGCTCGAGGCTGATCCGTCGATTCTGGTAAAGAAAGGAGCCATGCTATGTCCGACAGGTGCTGGTCTAGCACCTGGGATTTGCTCATCAACCTCGCCATCGAGGAGCGCGCCTGTTCCAAACGCCTCTTCACATCGATATAGACGCTAACAAGCTCCGGGGGTTGTATCCTGGCGGTAGCTGACGAACTTATGCCCCCGCCCGTGGTCACGCACTCTCCCATGGCTGGCTCCCGTCGTTCGGGGGGTAACGGGCTCGCGGAGAAGGAATCTGGTGACGGACAGGACTCTTGCACGGAGGAGTTCGATTGCTTGGCGGTGGAGTGATCTGACTTATCAGTAAGACAACGGAAGAGAGGGCGAAAGGGTAAGACAACGTACTGAAACTGCATAGAGAACCCTGGTTATTCCACAAGCAGTTTGCACACGCCCCTCGGGTAGCCTGCGCCCCCTCCGGGCTCAGAACAGCGACACACTCCTTCCACGGCCCTTTCACACGTGAACATCGGTCACACGGGGGACGGCGCTCGAGGCCAGTGGCCTGGATGAGGACGGCGAGTACACGGTGCGTCCGCACGATTGGAAGACGTTTGTCTTTCCTCCGTGGTACCAGGTCGCGAACCACGGGTGAGGCAGAGAGGATGGCCACGCTCCGGCCGGAGCGAATCAGTTCATCCACTCCGAGGTGATCCAACACATCACGCCCAGCTAAAGCCCGGGTGAATGGGAGTCCAGCAAGAGGGGACTGATGTGGGCAAGAGGGCCAGGGAGAGAGCTTACTACTGTACAAGGTGGTCGGCTGCGCAGGCATACCGGAGGGTGGGTAGTGGGTGATACGAGGGTATGCGGCTAAGGTAGCCGCAGTCGAGGTATAGCGTAGGGTACGGTCTGTTGGTCGGTACCTAGGCTTGGGACAGCGCCACAGTGCCAGCAGGTAGGCAGAGGAGCCAATCCTGACCCTTAAGTAGGCGTTTTACCTTCGAGGGCCGCCAGTTTGGAACAGCAGAGTTGTAAAGGCAAGTTTGTTGAGCTGGCCACTGCGCATGATGCATGACGCCAACCCTAAGTTGGAGAGTCATACCTCAGCCAGTGGACAAGGATAACTCGGGCCACGGTGAGTAAGGGGACTATTTATCCGGGACATCGAGATTCTGCCGGTTCTTTGCGTACTGCGGCGGCTGCGAAGACAGAAGCTTCCGGATTCTCTTAACGTCATAATATACGACCTGACCAGGCTCTCTATGTTAGGCCGTCTCTTTGATAGGATGTCCAGGCGACGCTGCGGCTCTCCCTACAGCGCGTAGCTGCAGGGTTCTTGATCGTTGGCGGCACAACTGCCAGCGAGGCGCCGAAAAGGCTTGACAGCTCGCTGTTGAGATGCATCTTGGCCTGGGGTAGGTTGGAACTGTCATGCGGCGCCAGGCGAACTGTCATGACCAGGTTCGCCAAGACCGTCCGTGGGCGAGGCCTTAGCAATGTGAGGCTGTCAGCTGAAAGACACTTCCGCGGCCTTGACGGCTCGCACCCCTGGCCCGCCGTCCCTCCCTCCCGAGGGCAGTGCGCCCTGGAATGAGGATGAGGAAATCCCCGTCCTGCGTCACGGGTGGTGCCGGGGCCGGGCCGCGGTAGCTGCCACTGGCCCTGGCCACTAGCCGTTGGGTCGGGACACGGCCCCAGTTCGACGCCGCTGCGAGGAGGAAGTGAGGCGAGGTTTGAGGCGCCCAGGTCTGACCCACTCACCGTGTCATATGATGAGGTAGGTGCCTTGCCTTACCTAGGTAACTTACGTTGGATAGGTTGTGTGTGTACCGGTAGACCTTCCCTGGCCTGTCGGCATGTCGCGAAGTGCCAAGGTGTTCACGTGCACGGAGGGGACGGAGCCTGAGCCAACCATGACCCGAGAGTCACAAGACAATCGCGGAGTTGCTGGCGTTGGGATTTTCTCTTACGAACTTGCCTTGAGGAGAATAAACCTACGGTAAGGTACTCGAGAGACCCGGGCCATGCAATTGCGTGAACGAGACGTACTAGCTTGGTTTCAACGTCGTCGTCCTCGAGTGTCCCACCGCTGGGAGAGACGAGCTGGCCACCGCAGCTGGCCATCAAAAGGTTTGCTTGGCAGGTGGCAGTGGGCAAGTAGCCGAGTACATGCGCAGCTCGTTGGCGGCCTTGGCAAATGATTCGCCGTCTATCCCTCCCGGACGTCAACTGCGACGGTGAGTGGCTGAGCTGCCGAGCAGATGGTAAGACAATGAGCGGCATAACAATAGTGGACAGAGGGTGGCAGCGGTATGTCATCGTACTTCATGATCAAATCGGGACAGGGGGGTGATCGGTGGTTACAATCTGATTTGTATAACCCCAGGTACCTTAGATAGTTGCACGATCCGAGACGGGTGGCTGCCTAGGTGGGCCGCTGAGAGGGCACGAGCTGGACGTTTCTGCGTTCCTTTCGACCTAGGAACCATTCGGCACGCCGGAGCATTTAAGGACAGGCATCCGTGACAGGGTTTTGGCTCCGTTTCCCTTGCGCCGCTACAATAGGATCGTCATATCGTGCAGCATCAGGAGCGACACACATGCCCTTCGACACCTTGCGAACTAGGAAGCGTCGTAGCAGATTGGTTATTTTTCCTATCTGACACGATCCTGATAGACTCCTCTGATAAGTAACAGGATGACGGCCTGAATCCTTTCTTTCTCCCGCCTCCCGGGGAACCCCTTGACATCTGAACCATCATGGATCGAGCGGGAGAAGGCCGTCGATGTCCGGCCGAACCTCACCGCAGCGGCTCTTCTACGGTCGATCTTATGGCGGAGGTCGTTTGGGCTTGGATGATCGTCTGGGGTAGAACATTGGCATGGGGCTGGACAGAGCGAACGCGAGGCCTGGGGTGGCGGACGTCTTCGACGACGTAGGTTCCGGAGCACGCAGCAACTAATGGTGCCGATCACCAGCGACAGCTGTCCCACAGGCGGCTCTAGTCGGCTATGACAATCCGGCCACCTTCAGTGTACCTTGGTCAGTCCATTGACGGCAAGACGCCGTTCCTCTGCGGAAAGATAAGTCTGGGGGTGCTAGCAGGGGGGAGGCGGACAATACCTGACCCTAGCGATCGTTGGATTTCCGCCCAACCTAGGCTCGGATATCCCTGCACGCCTGCAATCAGGACGCCGCATCAGGCAAGCTTAGTTCCAACATGTACTCGATCTTCTCTGTCGACGGTAGGGCGGGAGCAAGGTCTGTATCCGGGTCTTGCACTTCCCTTTCCTTTGCTACACCCGGAGACGGTCCAGCCACGGGCCGCTCATCTGCGTAACCGGACGGGACCGATGTCGGGGCTGCGTAGATGAACTGGTCCAGCTCCGAGCGACGCTGACAAATGACCTGGACGAGGATCTCCCGTAAATGGTATCTTGTGAGGGCTGCGATCCTGTTCATCGGGGTGTCAGCCTGTAAATAACCGCCGTCGGACAGGATCTCCGCGCAAGCGAGATGGGCGAAATCAGAAGTTGCGTGTAGCAGTGTAGGCACCAGGCCGAGGTAAGCCGCGACGTGGTAAAGTTCGCTCCTTGTTGCCAATTTCCAGAGAGTCTCTGCCAGCTCGCAGGTGTAGATATACAGTACGTGCTCATCTTTCGTGGCCAGGCACCTTTGCTTGAGGGATTCGCTCCTGGTTAGGAGCTTGGTGTTGGAAAGAGGAGGACGAGAGAAAACGGCAATCATTATACGCGACACTGTCTCGACATCGTATTGATCCGTCATGGCTCGGGTATGCAGCAGGACGTCTTTGCGACGTGTTAGAGAAGGAGGCCTGGACGACTACACAATTGAACTCTCTACGACAAGCGTTGAGGAGGATGTTATACTAAATTGGAGCATGGGTCGTCTGCTCCAAATCTTTCTCGGTTTCCCAACTCAATTACACTGGAAGGTTCATGGCAATTCATGTATCAGAGAAACGACACACCACGGCACCTTTTATGCGTTCAAAGTTCTAGGCTTCTGCCCGATCCTCTCATGGCACTTGCCCGAGCCCTCGGTGTGTTACAAGCTGGGCACGACCCCGCTGGGTCTACTTGCTTTTACTTAGATAAGCTATGAGCTTATTCAGTAACGTCATCGAAAGCATAAATACCAACTTATAGCTGCTACATCATTCCAGCTTCTGTTCGAGTGATACAAGTATATGAAAAAACCTTTTTAGTACCTATGTTGGTATCCCTATCACAGGGATATTGGTCGATTGGTTCGAACCTTGGGTTGACGTAGTAATAGGTCAATTGACTATATAGTTCTACTGCGTACGTATAAAAAGGAGGTTCCAACCGCAGGTTGGGCAGGCCGCGGTAATCGATTATACGATTAATGGGTGGTCCCTGCGCTGCCGCGAGGTCGAATTGGACTTCCAATCCGACAACCTAAAACTTTTTATTTATATAAACATCCTATGTATATAAACTAATGAACTATTACATCGCTTTGATCAAAATTCAATTTATTACTAAAAATGATATATGATTTAATATGATTACTACAATATTAATAAGGGTAATTATAAATATAACTAAAGATATTTAATATTAAACAATAAATATAAGATCTTTATTAAATTATAGCTTAGCGTAGAAAATGATGTTAATTCAAATAAATCTGTAGAGTTAAAAAATCATTCTATCATAATATGTTATAACAGCCCTGAAGTGTATTGAGTTTAGATAAATAGTTAAGAAAGTCTTTTAATATATATACCTTAATTATTTATCTAAATTATTAAAATACACAAAAATGTGTAGCAAAATTAGTTATAATATCTTTAGTCTGCTACTAGATCTATTTACTAAGATCGTATTAGTAATCGGGAGAACTAACGTTTTGTATACTACTTATAGTGCGAGCTCAGTAAAAAAGGCCGCCGGTACGCAATTCCGCAACGATAGCGAAGGTAGGCCTTGCCTTAGGATCATATCCCTCACGGGGTCCGTCATAGCCTCCTTTGCCTTATTAGGCTGCATTTGAGGCTGCCTATCTATGTTCTAGGCGTGTCAAGGCCTCTTGTTTTCCTCTCATATGGCCAGATAAAGGATGCCTACCCACCATGCCTCAAACTTGATCTCTGCTGCACGGATATGTTCCTGCAAAGTCCACCTGTTCCCAGCACGTTGAAGCACTGCGGGGAGACAACGCTGAGAAGACGAGTCAGGACCACCCTAACCAATCTTGACCTCGGCCTCGAAGCCTAACCATCGATACCCTGAGTAGCACCACCTCTTTGAACTCTATTGTCCCAAGGAAAGGGATTCTTTCGGATCGATGACTAGTTTAGCTCGACTAAACTTTATAAGTCCTAGTCGAGGAACCATATATGGCGACAGTTTGAATCACTGGCATGGAGCTGCGCGGTTGTCCCCGCGCGCACGGCCGGTCCTTGTCCGTCGGGGATGGCTCTCAAGAGAATGGAGGGCTGCCGCGGAGACTCATCCCTGGCAGCGAAATGATTACAAGGCAAGATGCTAAGCTTACTCTGGCCCTGCCACTTCCAGTCCTGGACTGTGCTCTCTTTCTCCTAAACAATTACATGGTCCAGTAGCGGGCTTGCTGTTGACGATGGACAGTGCTCGGCACCACTGAGACTTGGATCGACACTGCGTGCCGTGGGGCGGACTGCTGGGCCACGGTACCTCCTCCCCTCGCCTCCTTGAGCGGCCACCGCGTCCCTCCCCCCTAACGAGCGGCCCGACCCCCAGGACGGACAATACACGGTGCCTCCTGGAAGAGAGGTGGCAGCCGGCATGCGCGCCACGCGAGCGCCCTCGCCATGGTTGCTGATGGAGTTCCACGAAGACTGGATATGCACCGCGGCTAGTCTTGGACCCGCATGGGTGAAGGGCGTTCCCTGTCACCAGAACTACAGCCGTGCAAGGCACCATCTACAGGCTGAGTCGACGTCTCCGCAGCCCTGTGCCAGCGCGCCGGACCCAGCTGGACGTACGGACAGTCCACGCTCCTAGCTGGGTCGACGCTTCCATGGTGACCAGAGTACAGGCTCTGGCCGTACGGCTACGTCAGGTGAAGCTGACCGTTCAACGAATGCAGAGGCACCGGATTACGAAATGCCAGCCGACCGCTGGCGACGCGATACGCGAAAGGGACTCCCACACCAAACTGTTAATTAGTCTTTTGGAGAGCGGCTAGAATTAAGGTATGTCTACAATGGCAGGTGTATCCGTACTCTGACCCAGATTGCCCGGATGAGATTGTGCTGAAGTATTTTTCCAACGGTTCGGAAAGGTTAAGTAGGGTACTAAGGTATAGACAACGGGGTGATTCTGATTGGCCATGGATACTGGGGTCTCTATAGGTCTGGAGCGTCGTGACGGCGGCGGGCATCGAGGGGTCGGCAGTGTCGATCTACTCCCGGTCGGCTAAGTACACTACGGGTCACGCGAAATAACGCACCATGGCGAAGTCAGGTCGACATGACGTGGCTTCCTAAGGGTGCGCGCCCATTGCCCAGGTTCGCAACTGAGCCTTGAGGCGCCTAGACTTCCAGCTCCCTCGCCGCCCCCGCCGGCGCGAATGAGAGGGTTTGGGCTTTTCGTCGGAATGCGACGGAATGGATTCTCCCTCCATATATTTCCAGTTGCTCTAGCGGGGTCTTATAAAGCTCGATCGGCAAGGATCCGTTTCCCTCCCCTGTCGTACATATTCCCCGTCACGGCCGGGGACATCTTCAGCTGTGGTCAAAAGCTCGCGCACACCCGCCTTTACGAAACGGCCCAACAACCTGGTTTAGAAGCCAGAGGTCGAGGAGGATCGACGACGCACACCATCTGCTCCATGACCCTGCATCTACCGCCATCCTTACAGTTTCGCGCACCCGAGACCGGCCAAAACGTCGTCGCAGGGTATGAAAGTCCACCTCATTGCCGGAATAGGTGCCCAGCTGGCTTTAGCTGGGGCCTGTCTCGTGGTATCTAAACATCCCTCAGAGGGGCAATTCGGCAGTGTGCAGGCAGCAATAGACTCGCTTTCGACCACCTCGGCAGAACCGCAATGTATTTTCATCTCCCGCGGGGAGTATGCCGAGAGTGTCCATGTCGCCGAGCGAAAGGCTCAATTGAGCATCTATGGGGAGACCATGACTGGCGAGCGGCAAGCCTTGGAGCCTTTCGCGGATAATCTCGTCACCCTAAAGGCGAACATGGCCATCATCGGGGGCGGATCCGGCAACGAAGGCCCCGCCCTTCATGTCGCGGCCCAGAACTTCCGCTTGTACCATGTGAACCTTGTCGCCCTACCTGACGCTTCACGCGCGGCGGCGACTGCTCTACGGGCGGGAGCGGACAGCGGTTATTACGGTTGCCAAATCAAGGGGGGGGACCGAGCCCTTGTCGCCAGCTCCGGCCACCAACTGTATGCCGAGTGCCTCGTCGAGGGCGACAACGACATCATCGCCGGCGATCAAACCAGGGCCTGGTTCCAGAAAAGCCACGTAGCTCTCAGGAATGTCCCGCGTGGCTACGTAACAGGTAACACCGCCTCTACCCGTTGCTCTTGGGTTGTTGCTGTGCAGCCGACCCGCGCCCGCCGCCGGAGATCCACATCCCGACCGAGATTCGGAGTCTCCTCCTGCTAACACACTCTGCGTCGCACTAGCCAACGCCTGCCGATCGCCGGACGACCCGTCAATCTTCGTGTTCAACGACTGCGCCGTCAGCTCCGCGCCTGGCGCCACAATCAAGCCCGGCACGTATTACCTTGGACGGCCAAAGGGCGAATATGCACAGGTCGTGTTCCAGAAGACGAATCTTTCCGATGCCATCAACTCCAAAGGCTGGGACATCTGGGACCAGGGTGACACCCGTACTCGGCATGTGCTGTTTAGTGAATGTCGTAATAGGGGACCGGGCGCCGAAGGAACCCGCGCGACGTTTTCGCGTCGGCTAGACGAACCCGTCAGCATTGCCAGCATCTTAGGTAATGGGCACGGCCAGGCAGGATACTACGACCCACTGTTTGTTCCTTGAGATGTTCCTGCCTCTTCTCCGCACGCCGTACTATTTGTATCACCATTTATCTATAGTTTTATGTTGTCTTTAAGCGTACCTGCTGCCCGATGTTGCCGCGCGCCCAACCTAAGATAACCCATCCTATGCTGAGCGAGTAGATCCCTCGGATAGGGAAGCCATGCCCAAGACTGAGATGCAGCAAAGAACAGAGAGTCCAATCGCAGGGGAACGGGTACGACCTATGACAGGTGATAAGAGAATGAAAGTAGCACGGAATATATAACCTTAATGTAGATGGATCCCGAAGGCGGTTGTAAAAAGACTATCGAGCACTGTCGGATTTTTATACGATGCTACGTTTGGCTATCGTAAACCTTACATGGCCTAATTATACCGAGGGGTTTATATAGATGATGATGCTATTATACGGCGAGGTTCCAAGTACAAGGTAAATGTTATAGCAAGTAGCTTGAATATTCTAAGTAAGAGGCTTATAAGGGATCGTCGCTCTATGCTCGTACGAACCGATTTATTATTACGCAATAAGCGGTATCGTACGGCGGTCTAGGGACAAGTCCTCAGAGGATAGGAACCTATAGCCGGCTTGCTCTATAATAGTTTGTAGTAATAGGGCTAATTACGAAAAAAAAAGAAAAAGATATAAAATAGTAGGAAAATTAGGAATCATAGCGAAACGGTAGAGTATTACGAGCAGCGTCAGTGAGTTATAGATAATAGCAGAGCCCTTAACATAAGAAGTAGACATCTTACTAGATAGCGGTAGTAAAGGTGCATAAGTGAAGGGGATAGGTAACACTAAGTAGACAATATAAGATATACAATGTCTATTACTCTAGCCTAGATAGGTCGGTCGGGGATCTCGTGCAACTTCTCGCCGTCTCCGGCTGCCTTCTCGTGCTCCGCTGAGAGGGCTGAAAGGGGAGATGCCGTACCGAGGCTGCTGGACAAGGGAGCGGCGGTATTGTCGCCCTGGTCGGGCGAGCGGCCGCAGGGCGGCGTGAATGATATCATAGTTCCATGGCCGGCCATCACCGTCGCTTGGGACCGCTCTGATGCTTGCAAAGGTAGTGGTAATGCTATATCCGATAGTTGCTGACTTAGAACGTGCGATTCATTTATGAACTGCGCTATGTAGGTGCTCGCTGTTTCGAGGCGCTTTACCAAGTCAGCATAGATAGGGGTTGACTCCGCGACCGGTATCATGGCGAACATAGGCGCACGCAGGCTGACAATGGGATTCCCGCATTCCTCCCGCCGGCCCTCTCCTCGGACAGAGAGGGGTGAAGGAGGAGACATGGACTCTAGAGGTCGACTACCAGTGTCCATGGGCTTCCGGGGACGCTTAGCAGAAGAAGAATCTGTGTCATTAGCATCATGTCGCAACAGAGTCCCGGGAGGGGGGGGGGGGCGTAACAAAGAACCACTTACTAAAGGTACAGAGTGAGCCCTGATTGTTCCACATACAGTTCGCACATGCGCCCTTAGTAGCCTGCGCGCCCTCTGGGTCATCGAGAGCGACGCAGTCCTTCCAAGGCCCATTTCCGCAAGAACATCGTTCGCATGAGACACGACGTCTCGAACCAGTCGTCTGTACAAGAACGGCAAGGACGCGGTGCTTCCGTACAACCAGAATTGGCTTGCCATCCCTTCGCGGCGGTAGCTCTCGCGCCACGGTTAACGCCGATAGGACAGCCACGCTTCGGCCAGACCGTACCAACGAGTTCACCCCAAGATCGTCTAGGACGTCGCGGCCAACTAAAAGAAAAGGTAAATAAGTCCGGTCCATGCTTATAAAAGGGAACAGTCCTGGTTACTGACTACGCTTCGGATTAATAGACGGAGGTGCCATGTCGGCGTATAGACAATGCCGGAGACTCGGAATACGTCAGAAAGCTGGGCGTAGTCGACCTAATCCGTGACTTACTAGCTATTATATAGTCGGTTATCAGGGCCGGAACGTACCCAATGAAAGAAGAAATTCAAAACTTGGGTTCTCTCTAGCCCGAGAGATATATAAGGGCTAGAAAATAATCTCTTCCTAAAAGGACTTATATTAAAATATATTTTTATGTTTAAATAATACAAAAACCGATTCTTAAATGATAAATCTTTTAATTTAATATTTCAAACCATATTAATTAGAAATATCAAGAAAACAATATCAAAAAAAAAAAAAATCATGAAATATTTTCAAAAATAAATAATAGTCAGATAACTTAAGTATACTTTGATTATCAAGGAGATAATTTTGTGTATAATTAAGTATTTTACTTTTGAGATTTAACTCTAAACTATACATTATTAATATTCTTTAACTAGTTATCTATAAATCATTTATTTTCAGCTTCTATTTAATTATGAAAAATCTCTAATCATTCAATTTAATTTGAAAACCTTTGAGCTTTTTATTCTAATAATAAAAGAATAGAGAAAACTTATATAGTTATTTTTCTTTAAATTTTTATAAAACACTTTTATATAAAACTACAAGCTTGATATCGATAATACTGAAACTTAATTTATAAGATTAGTGATTTTATTTTGGATAATAAAAAAGAAAAGTCAGTATAGCTTTTTCGATGTTTTTTTTTTTTTTTGCGTATATTTAATGATTAATTTATATTAATAAGAGTTCTTATTATTTTATCAATATTTTAGGCTTGAGTTGTTTGTAGCTCAAAGTAACTATTATTTAACTCCTTATATATCCCGTATTTTATTACACTATTAGCGCCGATAACAGCTAATAGTTCGTCGTAATATCAAGATACCTAATACTTGTACTACGGCTACCCGTACTACTAGGATCGGACAATTTATTTTATACAGACCGGTCACGGTTATGCATAGCCTACGTAAGGTAGGATGCGCAAGGTAGAATACGCAAGGCCCTAGTACGGTGAGGCTGTCTCAGGGGTTGTGTTCACGCACTTAACGGTCCACACCACCATGACCCTCTAAAGTCTGTGCGCTCCAGTGAATCTTCTAGGTGGATCGAGCGTAAGAAGGGTGGTGTGTTCGCGGTAGCGTCCCGACCCGATGGCAGCTTTTCGAGGATCAAGGCGATCGGCACCACCCAACCTTAACAACCTCATGCTCGAGATCGACCGACAAGTGGGGCGCATAAGATGAGCGACCGCGGACATGTCATACATGCTTCGGCGTAGCAGGCATGAAGGAAGCACGGCCATCTATCTCATAAGAACAAGTGCCCGACTGCCAGAAGGGCATCGCCCGGCGCAGGTACCGGCCTCACGCTGAAGAAGAGAGATGCGTGTGATGGATGAGGGATATGTCCCGCCACACCCTTGATTCGGTTGAGATCCCACGATGGCCCCTCTCTGTCTCTGCTGGAATACCTACCTCCCTCAAGTACCGTGGGCTGATGACTGCAGGCCATGCCGGCCTGTGCCCGCCGCTGCAGAGTGGATGGCGCGCCGAGGGGCGACCGGGATCTTTCGCACCCGCTTTCTGCAGGGACCTCGGCGGACGCACCCTCGGATGCGACACATGTTTAACAAGAACGCCCTAGAGCTACAGGACAACCACCATCAGGCTGCATGTACTCTAATTACCTTTGAGCCCACGACATCCGTATTCCTCTGGCATCTTCCCGGCACCCGGCCTACCCCGCCCGATCGTACCTACAATCGTACCTACAATCGTACCTACCTTAGATACCCAAGATAGCTACCCAAGGTACCCTGCCCTTGGCTTTTCAGACTACCTTTGATTATCGTTACTCTGCGCCTTCAGACAGAGCGATTGCCGCTTGGCAACTTCGGGACCGGCACACAGCTTTTGCGCCGCCCGGCGCTACGCTCGACAGCCTATTTCGGACGGCTCAGGTTAGGTCCGTCCTGGACAGGAAGCCGGGAGGCTCACCGAGCTTACGAAGTAGGTATGGATGCGTTCAACCCTCGCCAGGTGGCGTACCTGAGAACTAGACCCAACGTACCGGCGTCCACACGCACACTGGTCGGTGGACCAGCGGGCATATCCACGCCGTGGCCAGGCAGGCTGCGCGGTAAGAACGCTACGGTCAAGCTGGCTGAGCAGGCTACAGAAACGGTGACGCCGACATGTGGCTGCGACGTGCGACCAGGGAAAAGACCGAAATTCCGGCGGCGGATATGGTCTGGTGGTCGGTCGAATGAAATGTTATCGACTTTGCCCTGGCGAAACGCCAGGTGGCTCGCGGCCGTCACGGGTATGCTGACGGCCGCCTTATTCTGCGTGAATGGCGTAATGACGCTACGCCTGCGGGCCGGTCATGAGCATGATGCTGCTCGGATGATCGTGAGCGCGACGGCCCATGTCCTGTCTGCTGTCGTCGGCGCTCTTGGGCTGTTGGCGGTCTTCAACCTGAACCGGGGGACCGGCGGGTCGCGGGGCGGGGAAGCGAGGAATGGGTATGGTGGCCTGGTTGGCGGGAGTGTCGATGTGTCTTCCTCCCCACGGCCGGTTTCTGGGTGGGACTGCTTCAATTCATGGCCGGGCCTCCACTGGTGCTCTCGGCGATGGCATGTCTGCCGGGCGTCTTCGACCTGGAGCGGACGGATGCGGCAACCATTTTGGTTGACGTGCCACAGATCGCGGGCGCTTGTTTACTCCTCACTGCGGGACTACTCGCCGTATGGTTGTCTCAGAAACGATGGTATGCGCCAGAGCCTCTTGACCTCAGCTGGCTGAACGGCATCAGCAACCTGCTCGGTGTTGCCGGACTGCTATCTCTCGGAATCCTCGCAGTGTTGCACCCTGTCTTCGCGCGTTCGGCCTCTGGGCCTATAGAGTTGACCAGTGGGCTAGCACTGCTCTTCGCATCCGCCATAGAGTGGTATATCGTTTTGGATGACTACCTCGACAATCGCCCGAGCGTCGCAACCCGCCCGAGCAAGTGCACGGCGGCAGAAGAAGACCTGTATGCATAGGGGTCTAGCCATAGGGGGACGGAACAATCCTGCTGCGTCACGAGGCAAGGGACGGGCCGGCTGTTCGATATGCCATGGGGAATCCTCAACGTCGCGTCCAGCCCCTCCCAGCCCCTTATCCTGCCTTTCAGTGTTGGTATGCTATTGATGCTGCCTTATCCGTGTGAAGGGGTCCGTTATGGCAAAGGGTGCTTCAGATTCTTAATATACAACCACTTCCTTAGTATGATTGCCAACGTACTGCTTGGTCTCGTCGAGTGGCATCATTTAGGTCGAGGTGGTCCAACATATGGAATAACGTTCTTGTGGCGTATCGGGACTACTCTTCACGCTGCGAACAAGACGTTTTATTAATGATTTGTTGATGAAGCGCTCCGCGCAGCAGCCCGACGTTCGAAATTGAGTACCAGTATCGGTTGGCTGGTTGCCACTGCGGAACGCGCTTACCAACAACATCGCCGTTGACATCGCCGTCGCCGCTGTGACTGACGCCAATCTTTTCTCTCATTACCTCAAGGTACCTTGGCCGATGATGCCGTCCGTGAAGTGACAGCCGGACTCCAGGCGTCCCCAGGTACGGGCGCAAGCTATGGTCCGCCGGCACTTAGGAATTGTTAAACATTGCTAGCATGGCAGCCTCGGCGTCCCTTCTTCTTCCGTGCCCAAGGTTGCGCGAGTGATTTGTAGTACGTTATTCTGTAGTACCCGTAAGCTATAGTAGGTAAAGTACCTTGGGTAGGTAAGTAAGGTAGCTATGCTAAGACAGGATGGCCCTATTGCGAAATTATAATACATGGCACCTTAGATGAAGCAGGTACCTTACATTAATAACTACCTGGTTCCCGTCTGCTCTAACTAAGTAGATACTGACTAAGGTAAGGTACTTAGGTACCTTAGTACCCTACATCGGCAGTCGACACCGGGCCACGCGGGGCGCACGGGCAACGTTCCCAGCCGGCTGGAACGAGACCCACAGCGCATCCGCAACGGTGTGTGCACTGACGCCGACCGGGAAGCCTAAGTCGACGTCTCCCCTCTACTCCGCGCGAGCCAGTGGGGCCCGATCGTCGACGCACTGGCCGTATTAAGAACACCAAAGTACTTTATAAATACTGCTCAAGTTAAGGGGCCTAAGGTATAATAGGCGGACCAGTCTGTCCTCGGCCGTGCTGGCTAAGGGGTGACGCCGGACGGATGCCTGCGCGACACCTTTGGCCGCTGCAGCGGGGGTGTCGCATTTCCGGGCTTGGTGCCGGCTTGCGGCACCTGGATCGCGACGATGCCACCGAACGGGCCCGCGGCATTGCTGTTCGCGATCTTCACGAGGCAGACATTGCGAATCCCCTCGACGGTGCCCTGGCATGAAGTGCCGGTAGGAACGGCAAAGGACATGGGCTATGCTGCGAGTTAGCGATGGACGTGTCTCACGCCTACTGAGGGTCTCACTGGGCTGGCGCAGGGGTCCTTGACTCACAAAATCCATGTTCACGTTGGCAGCGCGCTTCGACAAGAGACCCGCCCGTCGAGCTAGGGTACGCGCCCCGTTGCGGAGTCGGGGCACCCGCCCGTTCCGTCTTATAGTACCCTCGTTCCCCGGCACCTGCTGGAGGACCTGGAGCTCAGTACCCTCGGAAAAGGCCCCCGTCGCGGTAGGGTCGAGGATGGCCCGGAGAGGCCCGGCGCCGTCAGTCGTCACCACGTGGAACGTGCCGGAGATCACTCCACCAGTCGAGGACACCTGAGGAAGTACCCCTCCGGAAAGCGCCATTGCCCGCTTCAGGTCAGCCACGTGAACGGCACCGCCGGCTTGCGTGCGCCCGAGGCCATTCGTCATGGCCTCCTCTACCTCGAAGACGGTAGTGTCGACCTCGGTCTGCAGGGCATGAGATCGTCAGTGAGGCACCGAGGGAGAACGTCGCACGTAAAGAGACATCCTCGGCGGTGAACGGGGGACGGGTGCGGGCCGTTTCCTACCTTGCGATTCGGACCGTCGCCAGGTACGACGCCTCCGCGTATAGCCAGAGCCGTCCCATTCCCGCCGAGATCGCCAACGACGAGCGCGACCTTGCCGTGTGCAGCGACGGATGTGGCCGCAACGATGAGGAGCACCAACGATCCCGCCAATCCGAGCGAACCGCGGGCCATTGTGTGACTTTGATGCTATGTAGGCACCAGGCGTAGCTGGCAACGTTGACTGGTCGGGGAAGACGAGGGGGAGGGACTGTGGTCTTGGCTTGACTGCGTAAAGATGCGATGTAATGGGCTAGTTGTAAAAGTAAAGGTGTTTTTCTATCTATGCGCGGGAGATGGCAAGTGACGTGAAGCAGAGTGGCCGGCTGAAGCACTGCTGAGTTGGGCATCCTGCGGCTTAAGTACACCGCCCAGTCCGATACGGGAGCCCGATAATGACGGCCTCGGCAGTGTAGGCGCGGCGCGCCCCCATCTCATGGGCTAAAAGACTGCCCACTGCATCAAGGAAGAAGCTAAAAGCCACTGAGTCACCGAGTTTGGAGGGGTTATCATGCACCCGGGGACTGTGCCAGTGTCATGACGGGCAGTGCGTTTTGACGGCCGTGGATGGGGAGCAAATTGCATTCCTTGGAGAGGGGCGACATAGGTGCATACGAACGAGGCACAGTAGCAGGAAAAACATATCTAGTGGTTGTCAGTCAGGGTTCAGATAAGTCTGGACTGTGACTGGTGTAACATCCAAGAGAGCAAAGTTCTGTGAGTTGGTGAAACAACGGTCAGACTGCCGCATTTGGATGTAGGCGCCCCAAGCTGTGGGCATTGTGGAGGTCGAAACAGGGGCAGTATTATCGCGTGATTGCCAGATCCTGGAGAAAGTCAAGACATGATAGGTTTCGATATGACAGAGCCATAGAAGACACCGATGCAATGGGAAAGGTGTGCCGGGGCACGAGCGGAACCTTCTGCCATTGGTGAGAGGAGGAAATCCCATCGGCGAGTCATCTGGTCTTATGTCAACTAGATAATTGAACACGGAGAGATACGGAACACTGATGAACAGAGTGCAAGCACCCCCTAAGGTAGTACGGGATGGTATTTGCCCGGTGGCTTACTTCGGGTTCCCTGTCATGGGATGACAAACCAACCGCTAGGAGGGAAAGATGTAATATGAACAATATTCGATCTATGGAACGCTGATGTGTCACCTATCAGCACATCAAGCAGAAAATAGCAAATGGCCTCTTGACTGTGATATATCGGTCTCTGGAAAAGGGAAAGGGAAAAGCTCCCGAGGGGAGCCCCTTTTTGTATGTTCTACCTCTTGTCCCAGCCCTAGCTTGAGCACTGTTCGACCCCAGCCTCAATTATGCTACGTGCTACAATACAGGGTGTAGAAGAACAGGTGGTTTGCACGGAATAACGTTAACGAAACTTGCCTGAATTACCGTACCTGTCACTATTTCCACTATATGACAAAGGTTGGCTGCCTCGGGACAGTAGATGTCTCAACTTAGGGTGAGAGACGAGGTCTGAGGGCTTGGAGGGTTAGTGTCGTCGTGTAAAGGATGGGAGGAGTGAAGATGGCTGAAGGACTGGGGGAGCGGGAGGTACAGGGGTCGGAGCCGGCGCAGGTGATGGCGGCCGAGGCGCAGGGGGAGGGGGCGGTGCCGGTGGAGCGGGAGGCACCGGTGTTGGCGCGGGAGGCGGTGCTGGGGGTGTTGGGGGTGTTGGGGGTGGTGCTGGGGGCGGTCCTGGTGGTGCCGAGGGGATCGGAGTTGGTGCCGGTGCTGGCGGTGGCGGCCGAGGCGCAGGGGGCGAGGACGGTACCGGTGGTGCGGGCGGCGGTGCCGGTATGACCGGAGGGGGGGCCGACGGCACTGGGACAGGGGGCGCCGGGGGAGCCGGGGGAGCCGGGGGAGCGGCAGGGGGCGGTTTCTTTGCCTTGGAGGGCGTCTTGAACACTTCGATAGCCGTCTCGAGCGCCGTGCTCAGCTGCCCGGTGCTCTGTTGTGCAATGCCCTGCACCAGACTCGGGATCTTGGAGAGAAGAGTTTCCCCAAGCTGGCCGCTAGTTGCCTTTTGTTTCTGCAGTGCATCGGCAACCACAGATGTGACTCCAAGCTGGTCGAAAGTCGGCTTCTTCTCGCTTAGGTCCCCCAAGGTGGTGCGGACAGCTTCGATAAGACCACTCGCCTTCCGCTGTAGGCGGAGGGCACCGAAGATGCCCACATTGTCAGCGCTTCGGATCTTCGCTGTCGCAGACTCTAATGTAGACTGTGCCTCTTCGGACGCGTTTAGGATCGCGACTAAAGTATCCGGGCTACTTGGAGACAGGGCGTTGACGGCGGTATCGAGCTTCTTCAGTGACGTCTGTACCGTCTCTAGTGCATCGGTGATCGGTCGCGCGCTCCTTGCAACGAGGGTAACGCCGACAGGAGTGGCGTTGGCCCTACCGAGGAGGAGTAAGACAACGACAACGACGACGAGCGGGAAGAGACGCATGTTCCGGTCTGACGATAGAAAGGCGTTGTTGGTATCCGAGATATCTACCTCCTCTACTCGAGCGTCTTTCGGAGATTCGGAGCGAGGTAAGAGGTACCCTTCATCAACTTATAAACCAAAATTATCAATACAATCTGGCGGGGCCGTTTGCCGAATATGCCCCGCCAATAGGCCGAAGGTAAACAGCGCCCATAATCACGCACTGGTTTCGACGATCGAGCCTCCGGCGAGTTGAACAGAGCTTGGATAGCAAGGCGGGGCAGGGCGACTCCACGAATCCAGTACTTGCTGACTGCTCAAGGTATGTATGTGAGGCCCGGTGTTGGGGGCCGGAGTGCAGATGGGCAGGGTTGTGCGAGTACGACTACCTTGACCTTGAATGCATCGGATCGGGACCCCAAAGGCAGGCATCCACGACGCCGGGCGAAAGGTGCAGGACGTGGGAAACAGAAAGGCCCCGGGGGCTTGTGGTAAAGGGCTCGTCTTCAGGCCAGGGAAGACGTCTCGTACACTATCGACAGCCTCACCTCGAGGTAATTTTCCCACTCAGACGGAAGAAGAATCCGAGAAGGCTTGGTTACAGCAGACTCATGATAGTGACCTATGGAAGTCGTACGGTCGGAAGCTACTGTACAAAGCGCGCTAATTCCACAGAGTTTCCTCAGGCAGCCTATAGCAGCCTCGGGGTTCCCCCCCGTCGCTAATCGTGATGCGGTAAATCGTTTCATAGTATCGTAGGCAGGTACAAGTAGGACCGGCCAGCACCTCATACACACTACGAAGTTAAACTACCCGGGGAGGGGGAACTCAGCTTACCGTGCAAGGTTCGTGCTCGGGCAGATGAGTAAAGGCAGAGAGAACTACTAACATGATATTTTCCGGCTAGGTAGGAGCGTGGATACATCGCTGTACCAGTTGAGGGCCGACCAAGGTCACGTATAGTTTGCATGATGGAGGTGTACGGAGACGACTATGGTTTGTTCATCTATCGTTTCGAGGCATGGCATGGATGCGGACTTGTGTATTAATGGAACGCTACGCGTTGAACAACGAACAGAGATAGGCTCGAGGGTGAATGGGAATGGGAACATGGAAGTCTTGGGCACAATAGACCTAGCTATCAGGTCCTCCTCCGCCCGTCACCGATCTGCGCGGTGTTGCCAAGCGCTGAGCAGCATCCTTCCTGGTGCAGGCAGCTGGGAAGCTGGCGGAGCCGCGCACCGATCGCCTGCAGGCCGCGGTGTTTGCGGCGGCAACGCGCGGGCGCGTTTGCTGCCACCCGGTTACTGCATAATGACAGGCGGCCCGGGGCATGGGCAGATGGGACACCCGCTTTGGCCCCCTGCCAAAAGACCGTCCCTACGGTGCTATGAGCCCGTGGTGCTTGTGAGGGGGGGAGGCTGGTGACGTCGGGCCTACTCATAGCGCGTCTGCGTCCCACGGAACATCGCGCCCATGGACGACAGCTGCCACCTCTTCTCCTCCATCCTTCCCCGCCAGCCGTAGGGCATAGTGAGTAAGGACGATGTCCGAGAGCCAGCCTCAGCCGCTTCCAAGATGAGGAAACAGGCGGCAGATCCGCGCAGGGAGAACCAAGTATCATAACGCCAACGTTGCGGTATCGTCCGAGTCTTCCGTAGACAGATCTGCAGGCCCCAGCTGGCAATGCACCGAACTCGGTCCAGCAACTGGCCCGGGACGGCGACGTTGTTCGGGAGCTCCAGAGCTAGTCGTACGAGAGGTCGACAGAGCAGCTCCTGCATGGACAAGTATCGCTCACGAAGCAGGATACAATGCTCGTCCCCACCGGCGGCCTCGTCACTGACCGACAAAGGGAGGGCAAGGTCCGGTGGCAGCGACTCGTACCAGGTGTGGATAAGGGCATCGTAGACATCGTGAGCATCCAGTACGTCGCGGAGCGCCGCCTCGCTCCATCGAAGCGGGCACCGCTGCTGGGTCGCGAGGAGGCGGCGGATCAGATGGCGGGCGAACACCTCCGCCTGGCAGTAGTACCAAGAACGATGTCCCCGTGGCAGCGGGTCACCTATAGCCCGCTCAGCCTCGGTAATCGGCGGGCTGGGAAAGTCGGCCCTCTCGTGGCCGGCCAGGATTGGCGAGCCGGGAAAGCCGAGCTCCAGGGCAAGGTCGCTAGAGCGCAGAAGAAACGAAGAGGCGTCAGCAGAGGTGTGCTGGTGCCGGCATATTCGCGCTGGGGGAAGACCTACAATTCATACCGGAGCGATACCGAGTAGAGTGCCAGCTCGATCGGCAGCGTCATGCCGCCGGTGGATGCGCCGGACGAGGGCTGACGATTCCTGGCCCACGGTTCGTCAGTTGGTGATGGGCTCGCCGGGGCCGGTAGCCCCCGCCGGCGCTCATTGTGCCCGGGGGTGGGGGCAAACGTACCCTGGAGTCCGGGCGAGATTGGCGTAGCACGCGTGGCCGGCCATGCTAAAGCACTTCCAGGCCGCCAACGGGTCCGGTTGGAACATGTACCATAAACTAGGTAGACGGCAGGGTATCGTCAGCGGATGGGTCGACCTCGGAGTGCGGGCGACTCCGGCGCTGGACCTTGCGGACACGCTGTGCACGGAGCCGTGGAGGGAACGAGCCGGAGTGGGCTTCGGAGCCACGACACCGCTGTATTGCTTACCCTGCGAGGCACATACACTGCACTGACCTCCAGCCGGGCCGCCCGAAAGCCAGACCCAAGCGCTCCAGGGCAAGGTCCCAGTATGGCTCTGCCTCGGCGAGGCGAGCCCTGCCAAGAACGTCCGGCTCATTGGGGCACAGCACGCGAGGCTCAGGCTCCTGGCACAGGGCCCCAATCGCGCATACGAGGCCGACGAGGCATGTGCTTAATGATACGTCAGGGCCGCTTTCGGCCACGCGCCGTAAGATATGCCCGAACGAGACGGGCTCGACGATGGGGTGGGTCGCGTAGACGCACCGGAAAAAGATATTGGCGAGGCGCGTTGCCGTAAGTTGGTCGAGGGACGCGAGGGGTTGAGGTCCGTTGCCGGGCCGGGCCGGTCCGCACGGGACCGGCGGTGACCTATGGCTGAACGTCCACGGAAGTACGGCGGCAACGCCAGCGGACTGCGGCAGTTGACGCATTGGTGACGGCATGGCCGGCTCATCTGCCTCCTCCCTGTCCAAGGGGCGAGGAAGAACGCGACTCGGGTTAGTAGGCAACCCCGCGAGGCGACCCACCAGCGGCCGACGCGGCACGGGAAGACGCTGAACGTCCTGCCCTGCACGCCGGAGCAGAACCTCCAGTTCGTTCATGGATGACTCGAGCAAGTCTGCCCACTTCTCGCAGCCTGCAGGGCTCTGGGAGGTGCTACCAGGTCGTTAGCTTCGCTATCTCCGGGCAGGAAAAGGGCCTACTTCTCACGCCGAGAAGCGCGGCGGGGGGCAGGGGAATGAAGAATTCACATGGCATCGCCGACAGGCTCGATAGCGTCAGCATCATAGACGCATACAGAGGCCGCCTCGGTACAGAGCCGGCATAGAGGACGACCACCGTCGCACTTAGTCCTGCGGTCGCGGCACCGGTCGCACGCGGCGATGGGGCGGCGTCTCCCGTGGGCCTTCGCGCTGGCATGTTCATCGAGCTTTCTGGGGGCATGTGGCCGGCGCCTCAGGCTGCTCCGGTGCTTGCCCGGACGCGCAACCCCGCAAGATGGTACGGAGGAGAGACCATCATCTCTACCTCGCGCTATGCGTCGGCGTTCGCGCGGCATTTACTAGACACCGTAGATAGCGCGGGATTTGGGCTTGAGGAGGCACCAGCTATGTGCCGATAAGGAGCTGTCCGGCAGGTGGGAGTTCTCGAAGTTTCGAACGGCTATGAGAGTGGGTAGAACGGTTCGAGGCGTCTCGCAGATGGCATGCCATCCTCACCTTATCTACTACCCGCCGTTCCATTCCTCCATCATCTAAAGTATACTTATCCGCGCCTTAGGGCGCCTAGTCAACCTTCAACCAGTTCTACTCCGATCTGCAACCACGGAGGTTCTGTGGCCTTTCCGGCAGGTTGGGTAGGTAGGACGGAGCTA
The DNA here is from genome assembly GCA_027406045.1 of Colletotrichum liaoningense. Lineage (NCBI taxonomy): Eukaryota > Fungi > Ascomycota > Sordariomycetes > Glomerellales > Glomerellaceae > Colletotrichum > Colletotrichum liaoningense. The sequence continues at coordinate 197,907 of JANVYE010000013.1, read as the reverse complement.
TCCCGTAGCGGACAACGTGAAACCGACACTCAGCGACGTGAAACTATGTATACTTATAAAGATGATCCGGGTGTCTGCATGCAAGCATCGTAGCGATGAAATTAGTGAAGTGTCAAGCGTTCACGGTGGATCGATCTTGCCGTGTGCCGGGCCAGGGCGTGCATGCGTGCCGCCACCGGCCACAGATGCATATACGAAGAACCTGCGCAAAGGCGCCAACCCGCCGCGCTGTCCAAGCGCCGACCAATTACCTCACGAGGCACGTTGCAACCCACCTGCCATATGCGCTACATCTGCTTGGCTATGGTGCTGGACATATCGAAGATAGACCAGAAGACTTGCCTCTAGTCTGCGCTAAGGTTCATAGACCACGCTCAGAAGGGTGACCGGGTGTGTCTAGAGTTCGGCGGGTAGGTGACGACGTAGTTAACGACATGGGCAGCGAAAAGTGTTCGGGGTGAAGACAATGAACAACTGCCTCCCCTGCGTAGATGGGTGGCCAATACATACCAGTGCCGTAACGGTAACGAGGGCCAGGGACGCACCCTGAGCGTCTGTCGACCGTGATTGCCTGCGCTACTTGAAGCGTTGATGTGGGCAGGTCTGCAAGACAGCCGCGTGGACGAGTCGTCGTTCTGTACGGCTTAGTTAGACACCGCGCCCTCTGCCTTAACTGTGCCCTCGGTGAAGGGGGAAGGACGAGCGGGGATCAATATGCGGAATAGTCACCACAAAGGTTGATGGTGCAAAAGTTACAGCAGAGCAGAGCACATGTAACTCTGTGAAATGGACGTGGTAAGAGGAGGAAGCGACAGCTCATGGCCTCTCTCGGGTAGGGTACCATATATAGTATACGAAGGAGACCAGAACACCTTGAGCCTCGAGTATTGTGTTTACTAAGTATATGTCTCAAAGGCGGATCTAGGTATAGTAGGCAAACCAAGCCACCACAATCCTCCTTATCCACCTCCCTCTCCCTCTCCCTCTCATAGAACAGCCTGAATAAAATCGACGCTTCCTCCTCCCCAATCGCGCCCTCTACTACGTATTAAAGAGCATGTGCTTTGATAGCGATCTACGGTCGCCGGGATCCCCAAGAATTCTGAGTTCCTGCCTCCTCGAATCCCAGCGCATAAGGTAAGCTAGAAAGCTCTGGTGTCACCTGTGGCGAATGCATGGGCCTGTTGGGGGGGGGGGGGGGGACGCGTGTAGCTGGAGAAGCGTTCACGAGGCGGACACGAGGTCTGTGGCGCTCCGAAAGTGGGTAGCAGGCGCCGTCCAGCTGGCGCGGCCATTGGAACAATGAGCCCGAACGGGAGTCGAGTGTTGTTGTAGGGATGCCGGTCGGCATCGGACGAGAGTGCTGAAGTCCTCGGACGCGGTGTCAGCCCTAGTGGCTACGTACCATGAGATACCCACGCGAGCTCGCGACCGTGAAGGTGCTAGGTGCGCCGCCAAGAGCGTAACGAGAAGGCTGTGGAGAGGCTCCGTGACTGAAGCGAGCCAACGGTCTTGGGAAGCGACTACTGCGGCGCTGGAGCCGGCCTCGACGGCAGCTCTCCGTGCCCGCCGCCGTAGGGCGAGCACGACGGATACGTAACGAGACCACCTTTGAAGGTCCTCTAGCGGCGCCCGCGAGCATGCCGTTGCCGAAATAGACCGCATCTGTCGGTAACCGAGTCGAGACCATTCAACGAACGGCATCATTTGCGAGTAAAGCCTGATCTCCAGTGCAAGGTATCCATGCTGGAGTGCTACCTGTCTCTGAAGCGGGCCAAGATGGTCGTCCTGCGCCTGGCGGCCGACCACTGAGGGTTGCCCGCTCGGCAGTGGGCCGCGGCCAGGCGACAGGGCGGATCCGGATCCGGACTGAGGAGGCGGGCCCGGATGGGGGACAGAGTCGGAAGCGGGCGGACAAGGACGACAATTGCGCAAGGAGGCTATCTGGGCCACGTAAGTCATGATGAGAGCGTCAATGAGGGAGCAAGTAAGCACAAGGGATAATCTTGCGCGCGGAAAAGGCGGCCTGTCGCCTTGGCCTGACGGGATGGGCTTTATGTAAGGTAGGTTGATCGAAGATGGGCGGCGAGTACCCCAGGAAGAGACAGCATGGGGCCACCCACTATAGGAAGTATGAAGGAGGCAGTACAGCTGTGCATTCGATCCCCCAGCACGTCGTCTCACGCTGTACGCGGGCCACGAAGCCAGCAGCATGAGAGCAGAATCCCGACGGTGCCCTCCGTTGCCTTTCTTGCCTTACCTTGGTAGCTTAGTTTGTAGGTACTAGGTAAGGTAAGTTGATGGAACGAAGATACTCGGGCAGGGCAGGACATTCGTTGGCCCGCCGCCTATACGGCATGATGGCTGCCAAGCTGGAGGCACGATATGGCGTCCCCCGCCCCCCTGAAAACACCACCGTCTTAGTGCCTAACGTTTGGCATCGTCCCATTTCGTGCCATGAAAGGTGAAGACGGGAGCTTTGCCAAGGCCCCAGAGTACCGGCGACATATGTCAGCTCCGAGCACGGACTGACGAGCCGAGACGAGCTGGTCACTACTAAACAGTACTCAGGCACTTAACTTACGTCAAGTTACTTACCTTACAAGCATCGGTATAGGTGTAAGTAACTAACCTCACTTCCCCGCTTGCCACCTTTAGGTTAGGTGCATCGGCGCCTTCGAGATCCAAGGTGATTCAGTCTTGGGCAGATCACGGGTAGCCTTGCCACGTAGGTTCATCACGTAGGTTCATCACGTAGGTTCAGCAAGTAGGTTCATCACGTAGGTTCAGCAAGTAGGTTCATCACGTAGGTTCTAGAGCTTAGCCATCAGACGACAATTCCTCAATGTGCCCTATGATGACCCGGGACCTTGCAGGGTGGCGACTCGGAGGGCAGCCTGCAGGAGATGCACCTGGTATTACGCGCCGAGGTACCTTGGGCGAGGGAGCGGGCATGAAAGGGAAATGAGCCTAGCACATGAATCAAGGTTCCGTTCCTTCTAAGTTCTGACATTGCCAGAATTTCTAAATCTCGCCAGCGCCTCAAAACCCACGCGGCCTTCTGGCATCGCTCTGGCGTAGGCCGCATGGAGCGGAGAGACACGGGCGCCAAGGCCGCTACGATGGCTCCGATTTGTTCACTTCCTCCCTGCAAAAGACCCCACCATGCCCGATGAATCCAACATGGATCCGATACGCAGCAAAGGAGACGTCGGCGAGGCTATCTACACGCGCAGGCGACACAAGGTTTTCAAGCGACAGAAAGTCGCCGAGGAAAGGCGATCACTCGCAAGTCGCTGTACTCGGCCGTGGAGGAACCTTGGCGGGGATGGCGCCGGCTTTGGCATGGTGTCGACCACTGCCGGCAACTTCGAGCAACCAACGGCTGCTCTCGGCGGATATGGTCAAGCATGCCGGTGATGGCGTGGGTTGGTCGGGGAATTTCCCCCGAGGCAGGGTACCTAAGCCAGGCCTCGTGGAAGCGCCCGGCAGATCCCGACCGGGTTAGAGTATTGATCCAAGACGGTTAAATAGATACATTCCGTACGCGAGGCGAGAAAGCGGGACAACCTGACTGCCGTCAACAACAGAACGAAGGCGGGATCTGCTGGGAACGGCGACGAAAGCGACTGAAGAAAGGCAGAACACGAACACCGGGTGTGATACCACCAACACCACCGCCTCCACTACATGATGATACCGATACTGCCCGGCAGCGACGCGCCTTCTTCCTTCCCCCGCGGCCGCGATTGTGACTCGGTGACGGTCTATGACGAGGACTGGCCCAAGACGCCCCCAGCACGGGCGAACAAGGTCGGCCTAGGCCACGACGGTGTGCCGTCTGGACCTACGCAGGCGCCGGTCACGGACGCAGACGTCGAGGCGACGGGTGCCCGGCAACGACACGGCCGGACGGCGGCAGTCACGGACAACCTAGTCTCCGGGGTATATGAGACAGCCGGGACGACAGCATTTCTCTTTTTCGTCTTTGCAAGCGCCGATATCGAGTCCTGGAAGATTGGCAACGAGAACTCGTACGAGCCCGAGCTCACATCCGACGACACTGGCGTGGCCACGGCTCTCCTAGTTGGCCTGACATTCGCCTCGACCACGCTCGCCTTGGCCTATACAGTCAATCTGTGGATGTTCGGGAGGGGGCGCGGCGGCTTCTTCAATCCCGCAATCACCTGGGCACTGTTCCTGGCCGGGCACCTCACGGCGGCGCGGACAGCCACGCTAGTGGTTTCGCAGGTCCTCGGAAGCTTGCTCGCCGCGTATGGTGTCCACTTGCTCTACTCGACCAGTCTCGTCGAGGTCACGACGACACTGCAGGGTGAGACAACGATTCTGCAAGGTCTGCTTCTCGAAGCAGCCCTCACAGCTGAGCTTGCGGCCGTGGCTCTTGTTCTCGGGACGGGTGCGCGGAAGAATCAGGCACTTGCCCCGGTGGGGCTGGGCCTCGCCGCGCTGCTCGCCGGGGCCGTGGGAACAGGTGCGACGGGTGCGTCTACGAACCCCGTACGCAGCTTCGCGCCTTGTGTTATCAGCCGCGTCTTTAACGACGATCACTGGATTTACTGTAAGTGAACTGGCCGGCCGAGGCCTGACACCACTCAATTTATCGGCGGCGGGTAGCGACCATATCACTGACAGTACAAAGGGCTTGGGCCAATACTCGGGGCATCAATCGTGGCGGCATGTTGGCGCCTCGTCCGCCGAATCCCGGACGCTTGCTAACCGGCCAACGGCGCTCTCACGCTCGCCTGTCGAGAAGCTACCTGCCTCGCCGTGACGGGAACGTCATATTATTAATATGATGACGCAGAATGGACATCCGGGGCTGGAGGTCAAGACCGAGGGTAAACAACGCGTCTTCTTGGTATAATCTATAGCGATATATGGAAGTAAGGCCGAGGCTGGGGATTCTTAGCGAGAAGGACGTCGCATGCGACATACCGGACGATATAGATAAGCAAGGTGGTCAATGTCGAGCACATATATCTCATATGAACTATGTGAGCTACGTATGAAATCAGCCTTGCCCACCTTGCCCAATATAACGACTGGAGCCTAGAAGTCCGTAGTTAACCACTCTATACGTGCCGAGAACTACGATTCCGGTCGTATTCATTCTACTCTATATCTAATAGAAGTAGGAAGAGATAGCTACCTACCTTACATTAGAGCCACGTCATTTTAATAAGGACCTATAAGAATCTACTCACTTATAAGGAAGTACTTAGCAATCTTAACCTGATTACTAGACTATATTATACTTAAAATAACTAAGTATTTTTGTTAAATAAAAGTAAATTAAGATTAAATATAAACGTTACATTATATTTAATTTACATTTAAAAGGATAAGAATCTATATATCTATAACTTTATAGCTCTTAAGTTAAGGTATTCTCGTTAATACTTAATATATATAATAAATATATTAAAACGAGTACTTTACGTGGAAAACCGCTTACCTTATTAGTACTTCTAAGTAAATAAGGTATAACCCCGATTGATTAAGCAGCCCCATTGCCACTAGCAAAGCCACCGCCCCCTGAGAGACCACCGCCACCACCACCGAGGCCACCACCACTACCACCGAGGCCACCACCACCACCACCGAGGCCACCGCCCGCTGGGAGACCACCGCCGCCACCACCGAGGCCACCACCACCACCACCGAGGCCACCACCACCACCACCGAGGCCACCACCACCACCACCGAGGCCACCACCACCACCACCGAGGCCACCACCACCACCACCGAGGCCACCGCCCGCTGGGAGACCACCGCCGCCACCACCGAGGCCACCACCGCCACCACCGAGGCCACCGCCCGCTGGGAGACCACCGCCAAGTTTGCCGCCAAATAGCTTACCACCGATAATACCACCAAAGATCCCTCCGCCAATGCCTCTAAAGCCACCCGCGCCGCCGCCGCCACCCGCGCCCCCACCACCGGACCCGTCATCGCTAGCGGTAGTCGTCATTCCGCTACCAGCACCGCCGCCGAGTCCACCGCCGCCGAGTCCACCACCGCCGAGTCCACCACCGCCGAGTCCACCGCCGCCGAGTCCACCGCCGCCGAGTCCACCGCCGCCGAGTCCACCACCGCCGAGTCCACCACCGCCGAATGATGGCATTCCCCCTCCTATAAAGGGCCAGAATGTCTTACGGACAAGTGTGGGGGACGAGTCGCTCTCATCGTTTGAAACTACGGCGGCTGCATCTCCGCCGCCGCTCTCTAGCAGATCACCAGTGGCATTGTTATCCTCAAGGGCGGGCTCGGTCCCTTCACCGGGGGGGCCCGGTATGTGGCTAGAGTAAGAGGACGGTCAGCCGGGTGATAATTCAGGTAAGTACGTTCCTACAAGACCAAGGCTTACTTCGCTGGCTCTAGCGACCGCGCGTGATCACCTATCGGAAGCGCAGAGGCGAACAAGGAAACGCTGGCAAGGAAGAGGATAAATGGGAGAAGGAAGCGCGCCATCTTGAACGTGGATAAATGGTGGATGGAATGTCAGGTAGGCCGTATAGAGGGTGCGTAATAAACACTAGGCAAGGTAGGTAGCTGGCTAGACGCAGACGTCGTGTTGATATCAGCCTTAGCAGTATTGGGTAGCATGGGTCGGTAATGCTTTATACCGTGGGTGGTTGAGTGGTCTGTCGCTAATAATAAGGATAAGGTAGGGTGGCGTTGCCTCCTTGCTCAAAGGAAGCAAGATACCTGACCTGGGGTTCCTTGCCCAAGGCACGTTCAGGTAAATACCTTGTATGAAGCTCATGGAAATTCCGCAACTTGTGCGGATCGACCCAGCGCCCTCTTGGATAGAGTATACACGGCGATCAGCACCAGCGTCGGGCCCCGCTCGCCCAACAGTCTATCCCTGGCCCGTGTAGTTTGTGTGGTGCGAGGAGCTGCCATACCTAGTTCCCTGAGAAGACCGGAAGGGGGAGGCGGGAGCAGCGACGCGGGCCTGTGGGACTAGCAGCCACGGGACGACATGTCGACACCTCACGCCGGCCAACAGCCAGAGGGCGTGCCGGCATCATGCATGAAGGTTCACGTCAAATTCGCCCCCGGGGCATTATTGACGAGGCGGTCGGGTCCGAATGCTGCGAACCGGGGACTGCGGGGGCGGGCGTAGAACGGGTCCCTGACCAGTTCGGGAAGTAAAAAGTCTACTGCCTTTGGGTAGGTAGGTGCTTATAGACTTCCGTGGGGCCCAGGAAGTCAAAATTCGCTCTCTCCAGGCGGGCCCAGCCCATGCCCATCCGAGCATCCAATTGCTGCGTCGACCTGAACGTAGCAAGGAGTACGTCTTCCCGTGCTTTTACGTGACAGAGACGACACGTCGGTGACTGGTAGCACAGCCGACCGCCAGGCGCCGGTTAGCGGGTGGAGATGTCTGTGCTCGGGGCCGCGCCTGCGCCAGAGGCTCGTCCTGCCCGCCCGATATACATCGCATTAGTACCTACCCACCTTGCCCAGTATACCTTAGTAGTAAGCTTAAGTACATAGTAGTAGATTGGTCCAGGCCCTTGGTGTTGCCCCCTTGCCCACTCTCCTTATCCATGAAATGGGTAAGGGGGGGGCTTTCGATAGCCGAGTGACCGGCCCCACCCCGCGCATGTGCGGCTACTGGGCAATCGCGGACGAAGGCGCGGCTGGCAGCAGACAGAACAACATCAACAGTCGTCGCAACCATGACAAGGATCAGGAAGGTTACGGGAGCTTTTGGGATTCCGCGCCGGGACATGCGGTCCGTCCTCGAACGTCCCGAGGCGCGAATTTGACTTTTGTTAGAGCACTGATGGCAAAGGTAACGCAAGGTACCTTGAGTAGATATAAGCGAAGAAGTCATGATGAAGGGAGGTAAGTAAGTACCTTGCCTACCCATGTTCCCTTGTTTTCCATATTACCTTCTACAAATAGGTACGTCAAAAGATACTGAGTGAGGGGCCGTCGGCACGTGGCTATCTTACCACTTCCTGAGTGCGCCGACGCGACTCGGCATCAAAGGAGGCCCGAGTAAGGTGCTACGTTGCCCACAGTGATCGCTGCCTGCTCCCGGCGAGTCGGGGGCCCAGCGGCGCATGCTGATTTGGGTAGAGTATGTCCGCGGCGGTGCGACGAGCAATCAAGGTCACAGCCAATCTCTCGTGCAGTTTCGGTTGCGGTGAATGGAGGGGCGCACCGAAGGCGAGGCGGCCAGGAAAGATTTGGCAAGCCTTGCCGTCGATAGTTGGTGACGATTCCGGCGACGGTTGTTTGCGCGTCGCCTTGTGTCTAGCTGGCGGCTCATGGCCAGCTTCAGACCCGTCTTGAGGAGAATAGAAAGACGTAGTCGTGTCCGGCCATGCCTCCGATCATTTGCACCAACAGGACGCGATTAGCGAATGCGTTCTCCGTGCACGTTGAAGACTATCCAACTCTCGCCACGTGGGTTCAGACCAGGCATCCGCAACGCCGATGAAGAACGGCAAAAACACTTGGCATCGACTTAATCGAGAAGCCGGCTCTGGTTCTTCGACGAAGCGACATCGCGGATAAACGCGGACGCTGCCAGCCTACCAACGCAGCTCGCCGTTATACAAGCGATCGCCTCCGAGCCACGAGTCATCGGAGACCGACACCTCGCGAACGGACGACGCCACGGACACCGCACAACGGTCTATACGGCGGCGTATCCTCAGCTGCACGGGGCACGGTCATGTGCTATTTCGCAAAGGTCGTATGGGCCTGCGGACACTGGAAATGGGGCCGACTGGTGCACCGGGGCAGGTCCTGTTACCCGGTCGACGGAACGCCCGATACGGCTTGCGGCGAGAACCTCGTGTTCACGGTGGTAAACGAGGCAACGGAGTGCGACGTCTGTAGATTCACCTTCAATAAGGAAATACAGCTGGAGATGCTCCAATCACGGATCGAGCGTCTGCTCTCAGAAGACGTCAACACCGACACTCTGGACATAGGCTTGCTAGACATGGACAAATTATACCAGGAGATGCGGACAGCGCCTCTAGCCATCAACAATCAGGGGTTGATAACTGACGGCGAGGAAAACCGGCTAAGAAGGCGGGATAGGACGGGTGCGTTCAGGCCGTGCTACTGGTGCGGCGTGCAATTCTACCGGGACGACTTGCGAGTACGACATGTCCTTACGTATCATACCTTTAGCAGGGGGCAAAAACCTGCTGGGTGGTCTTGAGAAGCGAGAAGAGGCGCGTTTTGCCATGAGCTAGGCTCTACTTTGCGTCGTCTTCGTGCGGGAGCTGACAGGGAAGGGACGCTCGTGTCGTCAATACGTCACGTAACAGGGATAGTAACCGCATCCCACGAAGTGCCCGTTACGTGCTGATAGATCACATACATCTTGCATATAGACCTTTGTATTCTGTCTGTTCCCACTTTGATAGGTTGAGCCACTTTACCACACACCGTATGCCCATTGCTGTGTGCCATAACTCGTGACATAATACGAGGCGGATACTTAATTGTGCAATTCGTTTGGGTTGACATTTGCAGCCCCGCTAGCCAGGCCTGTTGTTACAAGAGAGAGAAGACTGTGGTAAGTGCAGCCTCCGTATCAAGCGATCCACTACTCACCATGTCCATCACTGTACTAAACTATTAAGATGCTAAGAAAGTACATATCGCGTTATTAGTTAAGCGGAATAGAAGGTTTTAAAAATAAGTTATTTAGTTTAAAACATTAAACCAGTTAGCTTTGCTATCGAACCGTACAATATACTTACTATGAGCATGATATAAAAGTTAATTGTTTAATTATAGTAGGGATCTTTCTTAACGGCGCGTCATAACGAGCATGTTGTATAACGACGTCTTAGTAACATAAGCATAGGCCTCCGTGCCTATTTGTGGTGGGGCTCCGGAGGCTGATTGCTTTGCAAGGCTAAAAAGCGCAAGCTAGGCTAGCCTTGCGCAGGTAGCTATTAACTTTTACCAGGCGGGCCGGCACCTCTGGGGAGGGTGGTCACTGGCGAAGACCACCTCATCCGGGGAACCCTGAAGAGCTAGCACGACAGGCCAGGGGAATGCTGGTATACATGTCTTCAATAGCGCCGCGTATGCTTGGCACTGAGGACCGGGTAGGGAACTAGGTTCAGGAACGGGGCGAAACCTAGTGTGAGCTGACGTGATGCAGCGGGCTTGACCCTCGCTCTGAAGCATCGCGAGCAACGTGAGGGCTACGCCGACGTGTCTTCCTTACGGTAGCTGCTCTAGGCCATCATTGCGAGATAGTAAAGGGCGGTACGTGCGTGATCAGCAGCCTGGGGCAGATGGCTGACATACGGGGCGTGGGACTGCTTGCCCACCAAACCCCAAGGGGAGAGTGTCCCGGGGGTCGACAGACGTTAGAAGGCGATCGGAAGTTCCCGAGGCGGTCCAATGCCAGCCTCTGGCCTCGAACCTTGAGACATGGTGATGCCCCCGTTCTGGCAAGACGTCAAACTTCGGCTCGAAACGCTAAATCAGATGATCTTGCTGGGCGAACAGGCCCCCTGGGGAACCTCTAGCGCAGAAACCGTGCCTGCCACGGCCCCATTCTTACTTTGGTTTTCCCCTTTCGTCCGCATGAAACGGAGGGATCTACGTAGAGTCGCTTCTGCCGACCAAGCTTCCTGGGGACATGGCGGTGTACTTACGTACCGTCCCGCCGGTTCGGGAAGGGACCCGCCGCTTGGTCCTAGGTCCGAGCCCCTGACGATGGAACATGACAGCTGTCAGCCATTCTGTGTTGAACGACGGCCTGGGTGGACACAAGATGGCGTTCGCATCACGGCCTTGGCACGGACGGCCAATCAGGGTTACATGCTTGCAGACGATGGGAAGAGGAAGGGATGTGGGGGGGGGGGGGGGGGCTGGTTCCGGCGTCAAAGGAGCAGGACACTCTGCCACAAGCCTGGGCCTGGGTCAAACTAGTGCCGGCCGAAAGCCTGTGCAAACCTACCGGCGTCCCAGGGAGAATTTCCTCGCAAGGCAGGTCCCTACAAGGCAATTGATCAAGACGTCGAGCCCTGGGACACGCGGCACCACGGTTGTCAAACATAGAAGACGCTGGCACCTCGAGAAAGTATGGTCCATGACTCAAGCTCCGGTTCGAGGTGTTCTGGGTAGCTGTAGGAGTGAGCGGGTGGGTACCTTTTGATCATCCTCGGCCCGCCTTGGAGGATGTCCTCCTCCTGCGCGCCGAGGACCTGTCAATCGTCCTTCCACACAATGCGGGCCATGTGCTGCGCTGGCCCTTGGCAATCGCACTACGAGGAACGGGAGGATCATGCGATGGGTGAGCTTGGGTGCACGGGAGAAGGGAGGGGGGCGGTCGCCCGGAGGGGAAGGGGTCCTCGGACGGGGACGTCTCCCAACGGAACGGCAAGAGAAGACCCTCGAACGCCGCCTCAGGACGTTTTTCGTAGGGGTAGACATATGAAGCCTACTATGTAAGCAGCGCATACCGGTGAGGTATCCGACGTATAGCGCTGAGTAAAGAGATGGCAAAGTGACTGGAAAGGGGGGGGGGGGATTGAAAGGGGGTAAATGCGGCAAGGTACCTGGCCGTGATATACGAGTTGCCACACGGGACCCGGCCGAAGCATGCCGGACGGGCTCCCACGCGACCGCGGTGCCTTTGCGACAACGCGAGGTACTATGTTACCTAAGCACCGTAGCGGGAGAGGATGTTAAGCTAAGCCGGGCACGATATAGGATAAGCTACTAAGGCAGAGAATGAACCGACGGCGTTCTACCATACTCTATCATCAACTATTGTCACTCTACCGAGGGCGAGGCGCCGTGCTAAAGACGCCATTATGCCCGACTTGTCGTCCTCTTGCCGCTGACGTTGACATCAGTGCGAACAAGGTATGAAGAAGATCCGCAGTGCTGGAGCTCGCAACACTACCAACCCCACCAGCCGGCCCGCCGGCAGGAGAATGGTCGGTAAATATGACAACTAAGGCAGGTAGGTAGGTTCCTATGAAACCTGCGTCCCTCACCTGCCGGGCATTCGGAAGCCGGACTGGAGAAGTCGACGCGTCAAAAAGGCAATGACCTCGTTCACACGCGGGGCGTACATAAGATGCGCCGGCATGATGACGAGCGACCCTGAGCAGACAGCGTCGCCGGTGTTACATATGATGAGCGTGTGTGACGGCGGGAATCCTCTGATACGGCCCCGGTCTTGCGTATACTGCGTGTCTCCGAACATGAATACGGCGACAATATGCTGCATAACTTGGGCGGATAAGGACTCGACCGCCCTGTGGGTGACCGCGGCGCCTTGGCTATACCCACCGACGAGGACAGCCGAACGCGGACACCGGCTAGCGGCCAGGATGACGAGCCTCCTCATTTCCCGGGTACCGGCCGGGTCCGCGCCGCCGGGAAGGGCGTTGGTGGCAAGGCCGGCGGCATAATCAACCCCCTCCACGGCGACGCTTCGAAACCTAGACTTGAGGCCACTCGAGAGCAGAGGCCCAAGTGAACCGACGTTGCCCTGCTCTGTGGAACCGCGGGCATACACTAGGATGATCTCTTTGCAGCCGCCTCGCGTGAACTCTTTCATCGTTGTCCCGCCGATGCCGCCTAGTTGTCGGGGTCGGAGATCGCCGGGGGACGGCTGGGCCTCCGGAGACAGAAGCGGCATCGCCGCCCTTCCTCCCGTGAGAGCAAGGACCAGCAGGATCAGGGCGGTTGTGTATGGCATGGCAGACAGAGGCCAGATGGGCGTTCGCATAAGGCAGGGAGAAGGCGTGAGAGGGGCCGCGTTGTTGACGTTGCCTGCGGTCTTGGATCGGACGCAGAGATCGCATGGAGAGCGGTCTCGTGGCGGGTCCACTGGCGACGTTCGGCAGTTCTGTAAACCCTGGTCGGGATGATAGACCTGGCCTAGGCTGCCTCGGGTGTAGGAGAAAGGGGGATCGGAGCTTGGCCGAGGGCTTGGGAACGGAAGCCCTTGGCAAGGCAAGGTATTTATTGATGACAGCGGCCATGATCTGCTAGGAAGTCAGGGCCACACCATCGCGGGCGGAGAGGAGGCCAGCAGTGCGGGTCGCGAGGCTGAACAAGGCTCATATTCCCTGGTCATACTTACTTCGTTCATCGCGCCAGGCGACTCGTGGGAAATCCAGGTCGTCTTTACCACCCGTTGCCCCCTCAACTCCCGGCCCGCTGAGGGAGGTTGAAAATGCGGGCGGCCCTTATGGTGGTGCAGACACCCCCGCCTGTGCTGGCAATCGATCACTCCGTCGCGGGACCGTTGCACGACCCAGGAGAGGACATATGAAACATTGGTGGCGCAACAGGCGATGATTCGAGCGAGAATACCAAATTAACCTCGGCGAGTGTGAAACATTGCTTGATTACTTTATTTGATAGATCCGCGGCAACACGAGGTTCGACTCTGCCAGATGGGCGCCACACAGACCAAGATAGCCCATACTCACTCTATATGGGCGTTGTGGCCGATATACGAAGCTTTGCAGTTTAGTAAAAAGGATAAACGGCAGTGAGGGGAGACCAGGGTTTCCGTTCGTGCCTTTCTCATTCCCTCGTGCCTACCTGATTTTGGCAAAGGTAAGGTCAAGTACCAAAGTGAAAGTAAAGACAACGGGACAAGCATGGCACCGCAAGAGCGGCGCAGGGAGGGCTTGCCGGGCTTTGAAAGACGGACGTGATCAGCCAGGCAGGCAGGACCTTGGGCTAGAGGACGCCGGACGGATCGTCGGCGGGACAAGGTCGGTTGGCGGGTAGGCACGCGCGCCTGCCCGGCGAAGCGCACGCCACGGACCCGGGATACTTCGCTCGCCGAACCTGCCGCCACCGGACAAAAGTAGAGAAGGCATACTACTATGTATAGTACCTTAAGTACTAGGTAAGGTAGGTAGGTAAGGTACAGCGGTGTTCGCAATCTCATCTCGTTCGGCGCGGCCATTGTCGGTGTTGGTTTTAGCAGGACCCTGGGAGCGGCTGTGCGGTCGACACGGACGGAGCGAATTAGCATGGGAGACACGGCGTTCCCTCGACGGATGATCTACTGATCTAACCTTTACAACACTGAAACATGAGTGTTTCGTGGGACAAGAGGGCAGCGACTGGAAGGAAGGGGCAGAGGTCTCCCTGGCCGGCCCGCGTCCTTACCTGGTGCCGGGTCCCACCCGGGCTCGGGGCAGGCTCGTCCTCGACCGGGTGGGCGGAGGTTACGATGGACGGACTGTGGTTCTTCCCTGGCCTCGACAGGCAAGCGAGCTAGGCTCGCTCGCAGTCACGTCTGCCCTTTACCCCCCCCCCCCCCTTTTGCCTTACCTTACCTTAGGTATTTATACACTCGGAAACCGGGGGGGTCTATCGCCCTCGGTGGTTGGCCCGTCACCTCGTTCCCACTCTCCATCGAATGTTCGCGCCCGCCCGCCCTCTCTGCTCCATTGCACCATATGAACGTGCGAAGGCCGCCTGCCGCGCCAGCGTTGTTTCGTTTCTTAACGCAAAGAATGACACGTCGTATGCATCGGCCGCCATCTGCCGCATGCCCCCCGCCACAATGTGGTGGATGACAGGGGCCTGACGTCGCGCCAGGTGCGGTCGGCCTATGCATGATTCGGCCCCAGGGCCATAGAGGTCAGTCCGCGTCTCGAGCTCCCTCGCCCTACGGGCCCGCATTAGTGCGGGAGCAAGGTATGCGGGGACAGACCGGTAAGGCAAGTAGTAGAGACATGCTCGGTATCATGCCATGGCATCCATTCGCATAAGCCAAAAGGCCTCCTTCCTATAAAGTGGCAATGCCCTTGCGTTGTCGCGCCGGCGTGGTAGAGTGCGTGCCCAGATCGTGCGATACCTCCTCGCCTGCCCAGTTACGACTCGATCGGCCAGCCCTATAGATCTCGAGCGAGTCGAAACCCGAAATCGGATATTTGCCTGGTAACGGCACAACGTTGCAGGGCGCCGCGACATGGTGCGTCTTCGGATAGGCCGAATCGATCCGAGGGAGGATGGTTCGCCGGCAGAAACGGGGATCTTGTCGGCGTCGATCCCGCTTCTCCACACACGGCCCATGGTCGTGGTTATCAGCCTAGCCATCCTGGTACGCAGTTCCTGCGTCTAGCAGCCTTGGGGTCGGTTAAGCGGACCGGCGTCTCGAGAGGGGAGGGAAGCGCTGACCAATTGAGGAATAGATCATGGCCTACATATGCTGCGGCCTCCGCTTCTACGTTCGGCTACGCGTGACGAGGTGTCCTGGATGGGATGACCTGTTCCTATGCCTGTCCTTAGTGAGCCTCGGCCAGCTTGAGATACACAAGGACCGCGGGTTTCTGACAATTGGGCTGCGTCTTTAGATGGCCTCTTCCGCCCTCACTGTGGCAACTTGCATAGGTACGTCGGGCACGCCATCACGGCATGCGTAATGGTGGGTCGCTGACCGGACAGCTCGTGAATATGGCCTAGGCGAACACTTCGCGCAGCTGGGAATCGTCCGCATAAGTTCCTTCATCAAGGTACGTGTCCGGCTGACGGACCGGAACCCCGTTCCCCGTCAACCTCGACCGGGCGACTGATGCGCCGGAGACAGAGCTTCTACGTCTGTAACGGTGCGTACTGTGTTGCGACGCCCCTCATCAAGATAGCCCTGCTTCTACAATACCTGCGGATGTTCCCCGCGGATACAGGAAGATGGCGTGCTAGCGTGGTGCTCGTCTGTGTGACGGGACTCTGGGGGGCGTCCTACTCCGCCATCGCGTGGTTCCCATGCCTACCACTGTCGGCGCACTGGGATGTTGGAGCGAAGGCGGAGGCGGCATGGGGATTTGGCTCGGAGGACCCCGCCGTCTTCTCGGGGACGTACATCAGCCATGTGGCCACAAATATGGCTCTCGACATCGCCGTCTCCGCCATAGCACTGACGATCCCCCTGGCCGGTAGGCCTGATGCATCCTCCCTCACCAGCATAGCGGCCCTCGGCGTACTGGCACTTAGGTGAGTCGGAATTCTGACCGTGTGCGCGATGCATGCCACCCATGTCGTCTGCGGCGCTGACCGTATAGCAGCGTCAACAGCGTCGCCCTCTTCCGTCTCATATCCATCGGCCGCAGCAGGGCCGGCACATATCCCGATCTGGATCCTAGCTGGTACGCCTGCATACCCGCCATACTGGCGACGGTGGAGGTCAATCTGGCTGCCGTCTGCGCGTCGCTCCCCATCTTCTGGCCGAGATTGTGCGCGGGAATTCTTGGCATTACCGTGACGAGGGAGTTCACTGTGACGACAGAGGAGCTAAAGGAGGCGGGGCTTGCCAGCCCTCAGCATGTCGGGGATCTCTCTGTGCCGTACACGGCGGATGGGTTCGGGACCGGCTCTAGGGCTCCGCGAGCGCTAGGACACCGGGCGGAGCTCGGACTGTCAGGCCAGACCAAAATTGAGATCCGGGCGGGCAGGATGTTGTGAAGCTGTTATTAGGGGGGTGGGGTCGAGGGCAAATGGAGATAGCTCACGCACGGCAGGCGGTGGGCTTGGGAACATGGGAGCGGGCGGAGGCCTGACGGGGAAGGGAGCATCCATCCCCGCGCGAGGTGCTGGTCAACATGTCCCGTCGTTACCACTCTCCTCCCGCATCAATCTAAGTGAGCTAGATGTGCCGTAGAAAGCTTCTGTATACGCTGGCTTGGTTGAGCTAGGGCGACTAAATCCGATTAGGAGGCCTTGACGACGCGGTACTTCGTTACTAAACCTCTCGCTTTATAAAGAAACCTATACCTAGATTTTAATAATTAGCGCTACGTTTTTAAAAGAAAGAGATACTTAGTCCGTAATATTATCAAGATCTCTTTAATATAATCCTATTTAATCATAGAACTGAGCATCTTTTAATTCTAAATATATATTAAAGATTAAATGTTATTCTTAATATTAATAAAAAGAATAAGTAAGGTAACATAATATTCTTCAGAGAGTTATACAACCAATTTTGAATTCTATATGATATATTTTTAAAGTCTTCAGAAGTAAATAACGATTGTAAAATAAAAATTATAATAAACCTTTATTTATATAAAACGTAAAGATTTACTTAGAAAGACTTATTTAGAAAATACTCTTATTTAGAAAATTATTTTATTTAGAGAACAATTTTATTTACAAAATGTGTCTATTTAAAGTTGAGATTCGTTATAAATAGAGTATTTCATATCAAATTAAGAGATCATAAGGAATTTAAATTCAAGTTTTATATTGAGATATTCCCAAAATCTAAACTATATTTATTTCTTTTTTTTAATATCTACTATTTATAGAGTTAATATATATATATCTCCTTAATTATAAAAGCTTATATAATTACAAATACTATAGATATATATATTCAAGAATTTTATAATCAATTTCTTTCAATAGAAAGTAAATAGAATAGTGTTATTTAGAATTATTTATTAATAGCGTTGATTTAATAAGCATAACTGAATAGATATATCCAATTTATATAAATAATTCAAATAAGACGTTGTAACACAACTAGAGTTATACTTCTTCTTTTTAATTTAAATAAATATTTAAGAATATTAAAAATGAAATTTTATTTATAGCTTGAGAAATAATTAAAGCAACTTTAATATATTTAAATTATTAAAACAATTCATCAGAAAATATATATAGTTAGATATATATATATATATATACACGTTCAATAAGAATGAATAATTAAAAGGGCTATAAATTATCGTCTCGCTCTATTTTATATAGGATTCTATATAACGTGTCTACCTATTGCCGTAAAGCATAACCATGCCGTATATACGGAAGAGAGGGGCTCTTAGAGGGCGAGGCTGACTTCACATAAACAGACGCGCGTCTGCTCTCGAAAGGGCCGCGCTCAGGCCATAGGCGCGGTATCCAGCGCCTCGGGTCCCGCAAATCCCGGATTCCTGAGCGATATGCCGTTCACACGTCACCCGATCTCCGTCCAAGGTCGAGCCGATCCACCCTGGCCGAGTTAGCTACTCCACCTGGTACGTTACAGAAGGTATGGGGAAATCAGACCCCCCACTGTTCCTTCTCTCCCAAGATCACCACCGCCGCCGCCGGCGTCGGCGCCTTCGTCCGCATCGATCCATATTCACATGGAAGTTCCACTGGCGGTTCTGTCTATTCCTTTCTCGTGGACTTCCGAGCAGACGCTTTGTCCCCCTTTGTTGCGCTTGTTTCCGCTCGCCCATCACGCTTGCCTAGTGCGGGATAGTGCCAGTATAGCGGACAGTTCTCGGCGAGATGTATACGGTTTATTAGGTTCGCAGTTGCGCGCTGCAGTGGGTGGGAAGGCGCCGGGTTGTGCCATGCATGGTCTTCAATGTGGCGCATAAGGAAGCCTAACTTGACTGACTTTGGGATGGCGGGGAGAGGGGTGGGGTGCTGCTGCCGCCCCTGCAAGTGATGCGAATAAACGTCCGGCCGATTCGAATACCTTATCGCCAGAGATCCCTCGCTCAAAGGCTCTGTTTAGGCTCAGAGTTCACTGAGGCAGAGCTTGTTGAAATGGCCGGGGAAGGCACTTGGACCCTCTCCGGCAGGGGTGGTCGGGGTACGAAGCGAAGGCGGCGATCCTGTTGATGACAAGACAGGGCCAAGGCTGACGACAACCGCAGTTCCTTTCCCTCGCCCAAAGACTGAATGGCCAATGTGCTGCTTAACAGCGGCAAGGCGAAGCCTCGGGGGACGGCGGGGACAACTCGGACGTCTCCCCGACACGTTGGACTGTTCAGTCCAGCTTGACGGTTGACCTGGCAGGGACCCCGCTTCTCATTCAACCTACATGCGCCATTTCGCTCCCGTCGTATCGGTCCCGGTAGCGCTTATAAGTCGGTGCCCTCGCGAGGAGCCCCCCTGCCCTTGCGGTCTGGGACTGCATCCCTCGGGAGGTTTCTATATCGTCGCGTCTCCTGAAAGGCTTCTGAAACGAACTTCCACTCGAGTGTCCGCCCGGAACAACAGCTTTAGGCGGTGCTCCTAAGTACCTCATCTGTCCATACGCAAGTCCCCAACCCGCGTGCCACACTCGTTCCAGCATGGTCTCGCGTGCTGCAGATGCTAGCAAGGGCGTCGGGAAGCCGGCGAGGGCTTCGGGAAAGACGGCTCCGTCCGGCGGCGGCGACACTGCCGAGCAGCGAACCCTGAGGAGGTCCTGTGACCACTGCTCAAGGGCGAAGTCACGCTGTGTGGCAACACCCTACGGTAGCTGTGCGCGCTGCCAACGACGAAATGCCGAGTGCAACTACAGCTACAATCGGCCGACGGGCCGGCCACTCAGACGTGCCACGGCCGGCAGCGTCGACTCGTCCGCGAGTGGCAGCGGCACGGGCGATCAGCACGGGGCAGAAGCTGCGGACGACCCCGGTCAAGGCGGCCCACCTCCCCCGCGGTCCTCTGGTGCCCGATGCCTGTCAGGCTTAGACGTAAGAGCCGTGGCAGGGCCGTCCAAATCGCCCGCTGGGTCAGGTTGGGATAGCGGCGGAACGGCTTCGCAGCGGCCTCTGCCTACTCTGCCGGCACACCATCTGCCACGACATCACCATTGCGAGACGGAAGACTCTATGAAACTCGGAGACACCTCGGGAGGGCATAGGCCCAACGTGTTCTCGAACCCGTTTTCGCCACCGATAGGTGACGAGGCCGGTGTCGGCTGGCTGGGCGACGGACGGGCGGTTCCCATCCCAGTCACGACTCCCAAGGTGCAGACAGACCATGGCCAAAGGATATTCGACCAGTGCACCGATGAGCTCGCGGCAGCAAGCCAGTGGCCCTCGGGCATGGATGTTGGGAGTGGTTGGTGGGACACTTTCAACAGATGGGCCTCTGAGGTCGTGGACCGGAATGAAAGCGCCCGACAAGCGGAGTCTTCGGTTCTCTACACAACATCAGAAGACAGCGCGGGCTTGTACAGCTGGCCGTGTGGGGAAGCCGCGGCCGCGGCGTTTTATTGGCTTCCGATAGCGCCCACTGAGATGTATCTGGATAATTGTTGACCGGCTGCGCGGCAGCGATCTTGGCCCTCGTCGGTCGGTTACGGGTGCCGGGCTGGCGTACAACATCCAAGAGCGGAGAGGTCGTGATGCGCAGCGTACTATATGCAGAACGACCCTGTTTTCTCTACATCCTTCTTATCTTTTTCGGTCTGTTCCCTCACTTGGTTTTCGTTTTCTTTGTTCAAGTACCGGCTTTTTTTCTTCGGGATTTTCTCCACGTCTCCAACCTGATGTATTTCAACGTGTGCGACATTTTCTGGCTGACAAGAAGAGGGAAGACGCGGCCGAAGGGTCGTATAGTAGCGGCGCCGGCTAATTTTGCCCCGGGTGACTACATACTTATAATACGGCATAGGCAAAGAATAAAAATATCCAACCCCACCTCTCCCTCGCCTTGATCGAGGTGCGGGCATGAAGGCGAACCATAGTATCCATCGGTCGTGCAGTAATAATAAGTGTCCTCAAAGGAATAGGGTTCGACGGAGGGGCTTCTAGAGGGGCGGGAGTCTGAGCTGCTGATCAAGCCTGGTTGCCTATACCGGGGGGCAGGTAGAGAGACCGATGTTCCCGTACGTACGTGCATCTTGGTGTCGAGGTGCCGAGAAGGGGGAAACAAGATAGGAGCCAAGGTGACGGGGCAAACCCGCCGCTGGGCGCCTGCGATGCCGGCTCGTATCTAGGTACGGTCTCCAGAGCGAGGCTGGTATCTAGCCGCCTCTAGCTGCACGCACTCCTTTTCCGGCCTCTCTGAGAGATGGGGCTGGAGATCGCAGGTGTTTTAAGGCACTCCGCCTCGTGTTGAACTGCTGAGGAGGGTGGGGCCGTGATGGGGGTGACCCCCGTCGGGGCTGCGGCTGGCGACGGGAGAGAACAACGGTTCCGCGGTGCCATTCATGCGGAATGGCCACCTACCTTACCTTGCCTTGCCTACGATTCAAGTACACATTCGAAGGGGACGGGGACGTTATTATAAGACATCAGCTCTCCGGGTGGTGACCCTACCTTTCAGAGTTTCCTTGGTATCTGTGACACGTCTCTACATGTTTCAATGACCCCGACGAACTCTGGCGTTTCGCAGATCATATAAAGACTCGAGGATGATAATGATTTGCACCAAGGTAGATAGGTACAGCAGTATCTTAGTGCTTATATGACTTAGGCAAAAGTGTTAGCTAAGGTACCTACCTACGTACCTTACCTTACCTTAAGTGCCAAAGGCGCCGACTAGACCCCAAGTGCATGAAGTCGCTGTGTCCCCTGTCCCACCGTGATGAGTCAGCAAGGTGGGCAGACCCACTGCTCTTATGAAGTGGGTCCATGCGATCCTACCTTCGCGGCGTGGTAAGAGGGTTCATTTTCCTAAGGGGCCCTGGATGTCGGGGCTACGGAAAAATGCCATGCAATCCGGGATGGGCAAGCTGCCCTTTTCACTCACACTGGGGCGCTGGCCGCAAAGGTCGGAGGTAGCCTTCATCAGAGCCGGACTGTTTGATGTCAAATCATTATCTGATCACTAGGTAGCCGGGGAGGAGAGTTTTGTGGTGTTACGGGACGCATCGATGCAAGGCGGACTGGACATGGGAAACTGGTTGAATAGGAAGGGGAACGGCAAAATAGTCTACTCTCATTGGAAACACAACTGCAATCCCGAGTAAGAGTCAGGTCCCGGGCGTCCCGGGCGTCTTAAGTATAGTACATAAGATGGTCTGAATCTGATCAGAGCCGTGTTAGCTAGGCGACGTAGGTCTGAGGCCTCGGCCGCGCCACGCAGAATCTCTGGCCTTCGGAGGTCCACGCTACATCCGCAACATGGCGCCACATGGCCTTTGCATCTCCGACAGTCTCCATAGTATAGAGAATCCGACAGTCGGCAGGCTGCTGACTGAACTGCAGCGGCGTCTCGACGTCTGCAGGGCCGAACATGTTCTTACCACTGACGCTGCAAGATAGGGCCCGATCACGGGAGCGCGTGACGGCGTAGCCTTCTGATACTATGTCCAGGTTAAGATGGAGGCTAGTCTCGTCGCGAGACTGCAGTATGCGAAGGGCGGACGAAGCCGCGTCTCGGATGTCCTCGCACGACCACTTCTGCGCCCCTTGAGACCCGGCTGCCGAATGCATCATCCCCCGGCGGGGGCGGCCGCCCACCGCCAGAGCGGTGACGTTAAGCCGTCTGGTCGTCTCATAGAAGAAGGCGCACGCGGAGTGACACGTCCCGTCTACAAGGACCACGATGTCCTCCGGACGGAAGAGGCCAGGTCCGGGACGGGCAAGCGGCGCTGGAGGGCCGGGCGGGTCGGCGCGAACCCTCTGCTGGTACGCGGTGAATGTGCCGCCGTGCAGGTGCACCGGCCGCAGTATCTCGCCCACGGTGGCGAACTCGCGGCCCCCGGGGGTGGTGACGCGGCCGGGAAGTATGGCCTGGGTCACTCGGTTCGAGAGCAGCCTTACACTCGAAACCGTGGTCGCCGCCGAGGATGTGATGTTGTTGCCGAGAACCTTGTACGCCGCCCGGCCGAGACTGGCGAGGCCATCGTGGAGGCCAGCATTCTCGATCTGCGAGACCTTGACCTCCGGAAAGAGCTGCTTCGGGTGAGCACTGCGGACTCCGGCCCAGGGTGAGAAGGGGTTGGGGGGTCTGGGTTCGCGCCTCGTGTGTCACGCAAGGTACTCACAAGTTCGAGGATGGCAATAGCGGCCGGGAGCGACGTCCCGGCGCTCCCCGTGAGGTCAATCACCAGCTTCTTCATACGGTTGTTCTCGCTTGCCTCCAGAAAGTCGGAAACGGTGAGGCGGACGTACCGGACGAGCCCTGGGTGTTCTGCTCCGCGGCCGCTTCGGGAAGCGGCACCGCCGCCCTCGTCCGTCCCAAAGTTCATTACCTCGAGGATCGCCACATCGTTGTAGCGTGTCGTATTAAGGAAGCTGCCAGCGATGGAGGCGTCGCCGGACAGTGTTCCGCCTAAGAGGGGCCCATGGGAGGACCGGGGCGAGCCTGCCCAGAGTGAGGACGCCTCCAGCCCGGGAGAGCAGAACCTCCGGTAGAAGGCTTGCCCCCCGCAGACCCCCGTGAAGTTGACGTGGGGACGGAGCACCGCGTACGATGGCTGGAACGACGTGGAGCCGTCCTCGTATTCGATCGAGATGCCCTTGCTCAAGAACTCCGATGACAACGAGAGGGGTAGCGAGCGGTCTGGGGCGGCGTACGTCGGGAAATGGGAGTTCCACATGCCGTCCGGGTCTGGCAGGCTCGTGCGCTCATTGCCCAATTGCTCCACGAGAACCGTTGCGTCGAGGCCGTTGATCCGGAGGATGGCCGGCCCCGGCTTCGTGGTGTTCGTACACCTGCGACCTGAAACGCGGGTCCAGTCAATCTTCGGTACCTACGACGCCGGCGCGACTTACTCTTGTGATGCAGCTTGGGAAGCTCAACGCCGTCGATAGAGACGCTGACAATGTCAGAGAGCAGGTCGTTCCTAAAGAGGAACGGCTTGAATACGTCTCCCTCGAAAACAAGATGAGGGTCGCGTGCCGAGGCTAACAGGCGGCCTAGCTGCACCTGGAAATCGTACTCGCTCGCGAACTGATGGGCCTCGACCTTGGCGCCGAGCCTGGCGAGGCCGGCGTCGACGTCCACGGGCGGGAACGGGTAGGCCGTCGGCGGGCGCCTGAGCCACGCTAGAGAGCTATGCCACTGCACGTAGGCCCGGAGGCTCTGGATCAGCTTGACGGCCGGCTGTTGGTGATTCGGCACGGATCTCAGGCACGCAGCTGCTAGCTCGGCTGGGAGTTTGGCCGCCGCTGTAAGACGCCATGCCGCCAAGGTCAGCCTATCAAGAGCACAATTCGGTCCGGGACGGGGCCCGGCGCGGAAGAGGTCCACGTACCGGCAGGACCTCGATGAAGGGGCCGGGATAGGCGATGGGATATCACGTCGCAGGGTTGGGGCGCCGTGTTGTTGAGCGGCAGCGGCGCCGGCGAGCCCATCGCCCGTGATGCGAGGGCTCCATTGCCGAGCACGGACTGGGTGGGGGATAGGAGCAGGCACGCGACCATGAGAATGGCCCCCATCATGACGTTTGGTGGCCGTGTGTGTTCGATGTCCGATGATGGTGAGGGTCTTCGTCTTCTGACCAAGAGGTTCGCCGTCGTCACGTCCTATTCCTAAGTACCTATCTTAAATAAGGCAAAGCCAGGCGAGCAGGTACCCTGGCGGGAGCGCCTTGCGGGTGCTTGTCGATCCGCCTCAGCTCTACCTTAGTTGGCCGGTCAAGCTCGCGGGAAGGTGGGCCGGCTCGAGGGGCATAGCGCTGGTAGGCGGAGGAGACGAGGTCGGTATCGTGGCCATCGCCCTGGGCCATGCGTCCGAGAAAAGGCTCCGGACTGGGACCCAGATCGCGTAGGACACCTTGAACTGCCCTGAGTCCAGCCCTGAAGGGTCAGGTGGTGGGGTTACTGAGGTACTTTTCGTGGGCAAGGTATGGCACTGACGCAAGCACGTTACTTGGGCCCGGCCCCAGGACTTCCGAAAGGAGTAGTCATGCCGGCCTGCCGCCGGCCATTAGCATCGGACATTTCGCCTCCTGGGACGATATGACACTTGCACTGTTAGCGGGAAAGGTGGGTAAGGTTCCATTTCCTTCACAACGTCAGGTATCGTGCCTTTTGGGCCGTACGCCGGCTTCTTAGCTAGCACCGAACCCTATAAGCAAGTAGCTTTCCGATGTTGGGGGAAGTAAGGTGTATTAAGTAAGTTATGGCCATAGATGCGGGGGAGCACAGGCGAGGGTGCTGGGTGAGCCGTCCTAGGTAGGTACTCAGTCCTAAGGCAAGGTACCCAGGCAGGCAGAGGGTTGGGGCCATCGAGCCGCCGCGACCCACACGGCTGCCGAGAAGGCTGAGGCAGGGCTTTGCTAGATGGTCCTAAGGCACGTAAGCCATCAACGCCTCCCTCGTCAGACTTTCCTGCCAGACGGCCGCGGCCCAGGATGGAAACTCTATTCAGCTACCGTCTCGGCGATCTACAGCCAGCATCGCCTGGGTAATTCGAGAGACGACATCAACCGCGCAAGATGCATTCGCAATCGTGGACGGGACATCGCTCAGCAGACCAGACAGTCCATTCCACTACGCGCGAGGAAACCCCGGTGTGGGAGTCATACGGCGGACGCGACGCCTTCATCCACCCCTGCTTTCTGCTTTCAGGCCGTTGTTGGCACTGACGCAACGCAGCAACTAGCCGGTCCGGCCCGACGACAGCCCTTTGACAAAGCCAGGCACTTTCCCTGAAGGTAGACCAGGGCCGAAGTATGCTAGTAGTATGAGGGTGGCTGGCCAGGATTTGTGTCCCCTCGGGACCCAAGGCGGTCAGATGCGCCGTCTGCAAGAGCCGGTGCGCCGACGACTACCGTCTGACGAGCATTGGCTGCGTTGGCGTCGCCCGCCCATCTCCGGTAGACCGTGGCGGGGCAGCCACTGCGGCAGCTCTACAGGCCCTGGCCATAGCCCTGGTGAGTGGCGCCTGCAAAGCGCGTGACCAGATGGGAGGCTGTCTCAAACTAGGCGTGGCCCCGGTCAGCGAGAGGCGGAGCGGGGCTACGGCGGCATGGCCGGGATGGACGGCACCACTCTCCGGCGTCCGTCAGATAGCCGAATGTGAAGGCCGGTGGGGAGATGGACCCCGTTTCCGAACCCCAATCGGAACGCCAACGTTATCTCAACACGGCTTAGGCAGTTAGATGAGGCAGCTGGATGACCGCGAGAAAGACCTAGCAGTTGGGTGCGACTGCGTCTTGCGGCCGGAGATGTAGACGCGCTTGGTATACAACGTCTCTTGCCTTGCCTTTGTAGTACCTTGGGTAAGGTGGCAAGAACGCTCGCATCTCTTGCTATGTCATCCAATTCTATCGATATCGGTACTACTGTACTTAAGTAGGTAAGTAGGTAGGTAGGTAGATAACCCGCGACGTCCGTTCCACCTCATGACGTGATGAGCCCTCACTACGGGGACAGGGAATAAAGGTCTAGCAGCCTGGCCCATCCACCGCTGACTTTCCATCCAACCGGCTGCACAACGACACCACGTAGGTACCTTGGAGTACTTACTGACCTGTTGACTAGGCAGTGCACACATCGCCCGTCGACCCGGGTCCAGCGCTAATGCACTCGAAAAGTGTTCGTTCAGGGATAGCAATAGGAAAGAGTCTTACCTTAGTAGGCAATAGCGTACATAGAGAGATGTCTATCGCTGCCCTGCCCCGAGAGGGAGCACGCATCAAAGGTGCACTGTAAACGGGACCTTATCCGGCCGTTGACGGCGAGGTCGACCTTGTGTCATCTTAGTAGGAGCAGCTAGTAAGACTCCCTGTACAGAGCGCCGTACTGGGCAAAGTTAGGGAGAGAAGTATCCGGGTGTAAGATCCTGCCATAAGTAACCTAGCCTTATGACCCTAACTACCTAAGCTAAGGTACCTAAGGTAGGTACATCTCTTTTGTCATCCCCTCGCTCCCACTTGCTATTAACCTTGCCGGCGCCTGCTCGGCGCCTGTCTTGCCGTGTCTAGCTGCGGCACTAAGGCCGGCTGCGGGGGACGCGCCCCGGTGAATCGGGGATGAGCTGCTGTCGGGGCCCCCGGCGGCGAGCCCATGCTCCGGGTGGAGGTCAGACCAGCGTTCGAGTATGAGCTGTCTCAAGACTTGCCGTAGATGATATCGAATCTCGCTCGCCGCCGCACTAGCAGGATGGATCATGACGGGACAATCCCCTGCAAACAGGACTCTCCAATACGATACATACGGGATCATGGACGTCATCCCGACCAGCAGCGCCTCCATCCCGAAGGCGTGGGCATCGTCCCACAGTTCCAACCGCACGTCTACCCTCCAACGAATATCAAGCGCAGCGTGCTTGCCGAAGCGGGTCAGTGCAGTCGACATTGCACTCCCACCCTCGTGCTGAAGCACTTGCCGGGTTTGGCCAAGCTCAGCTAGCAGAGTCTCTAATGACGCGGGAGGCTGGTTGAAGGCGATGGCGGCAACGTGCGAGACTGTGGTATAGTTGTACCGCTCCATCATGGCACTGTTACACACGCGCTTCCCGTCGAGTAGTCTCGTAGATTCCGGAGGAGGCGCCGGCCGCTCCGATAGGCCTCGGTTGGCGGCGACGGGGCGACGTCGATGTGAAAGCGGTGCGCGCCTTGCCGACAGATGGCGTAGGGTAGAAGGCTGGAGCGTACAGGAGGGGTCTGCAGCAGAGAGAGCCTAGCCCACGGGGATGCGGTGGGCTGGGAACAGCTGTCGTTGTTCCTGTCAAGGCTAGTATATATTGGATTGGCCAGAGGTCTTCGCGGGCCTTCTTGGGCGTTGAGTGTCTGCCTGCCTTGTTTGAGATCTTGTCGAGGCCGAGGCCACACTGTAGCCTGCCAGGGCTCTGGCCGTCGAACAACCGCCTCTTTATGCGGACACTGACTCGGGGACGGGTGACAGATATCGGTGTGGTAGACCTTTGACCCGTGCATCTTGATATTCCATTGTTCTGTGTGAGGGAGGGAAGCGCATCATGTACACGTTGTGCCGATACCGGCTATGTCTGTCGGGAGACTCCCTGTAGAACGGCTGGGCACGGAAACGTTGCGTCGCTCGTTGTCTGTACCTACCTACCTTATCCGGTTCCGAAGGAACGCGTCAGTTTGGCTGCAGTATACGTGTGCCCTTCTCCTGGGCCGCGTAACCGGGGGACTTGCCTTGCACCATCAGCGCACCTTCTCCTGCACTGCGAGTAGCTGGGGTGGGCGGTTAAGGTTGGTACTAATTCAATAGAAGGCGAACGCGGCGAGACCCCCGCTCGCGGTCTATTATATGGTTTTGACGAGGTCGTAAGGAGATCAACGGGTAGCTTCTCCAAGTGCCAATATGCGGTACTCGATCAGTGGCGCAACGGTCGCAGTGAGGTCGGGGAGGCTGGGGCGGGGCGGATAATCTGGGGTGCATGCCCTTCCGGACGGGATAGCTCGGCACAGAGCGGTTGCCTTCACGCCCCTTATAAGACGTCAGCGAGGCGATGTCATCTAGACAGACTGCCGCTGATACAAAGGGGAGAGTTATCGCCATCCTCACCTATCTCCGTACCTCTATATTTATCTCTGAAGGTACCCACATCCATCCCCCCCGCCCCGTCCTTCCCTCTATTATAGATGAATATATGCTATATGCCAGGATCTGATAGAGTCTTGGTAATCAACCATGCGATCGGCTCACCCTGCTCCCTAGAGCGCGGGAGCCGTATTGTAGTATAGCGGAGATACGGGAAGAGCTAACGTGATGGGACGTTCAGGAAACAGCCATGACCGACCCAAAGCAAGGGACCAGGAGCAGCACGGGCGGGACGCTGCCTACCCTACGGCGGTCATGCGACAGCTGCCATCGGGGAAAGGTAAAGTGCGACAGTAGTCGGCCCGCGTGCGGACGCTGCTTCCGGCGGAACGTAGCCTGCGCCTACAGCTATCCGCGTCCGATGGGACGCCTGCCCGAGAATGGCATGCAGGGCACAACTTCCTGTCTATACGCGTGGTTCGAAGAATTCGGCACCGCCGGTACGCCGGTGGCCCCTGTCTCGGAGCCATTGGATCGGGCTGGCTGGGGCACCTCGCAGGAGGCGAGTCGCGTGCCTTCTTTGGACCATGGACTCCTGACCGCCGGAGGTGACGACCTGACGATGCAGATGGAGAGGCCGGGCGTCGGGCCGTCCGCCGTCGGACGAGGTGCGGACGATGACTGGCAGGCGGCGTCGGACCGACCTCGTGGGGAGGTCGATACAGTCGGAGGCGCCGCTGCTGCATCTGCCATAGCGCACCACGGATCTGACGTGAATGGTGGCGAAAACCCTGGCAGAGATATGGGAGAGCACGATTCGGCCGCCATAGAGGAGTGGCAGGCCATGGTTGAAGCGTTCCCCGGCTGGCGGCCCGGGACCAACGACGCGACTGATGACGAGGAGAGCTATTGGGGCACCATGGTGCAGACCAGCCACGACGGTACTGAGCAGCGGAAGGAGGTCATCATGAACGATGGGCCGGGTCCCACCGCCACGGATTCGTGGGAGGGGATCGAGGCAACGTACCTGAATTGGGAGTGGGTGGCAATAGGGCCCGGGACGTTTCTGGTCACGATGCCTCTCTGATGGGAGACGGGGTCGAGCGGAGCTTGCGGCTTGTGGCATGCTGCCTATGTGACCCCAATCCGCCGCTCGCTAGAGGGTGATGTGAAGCTTCCTGATGGCAAACCAGAATACATCGTGTTTCGAGTACGATCGTTTTCATCAGCTGGACTGCACGTAATAGATGCCACCGTCCGGTGTTTCCCGGCCTGAAGCTACCTAGCGGGGCCAAGGCACCTACCTGAGGTAAGGTATGGTAGGTACGTCGGATAGACGTTCCCCCGCCCGAGGGGCCACACCTCAACACACCTGTGACGGATTGAGCTACGGGACATGCGTGCCGCGTGTAGCCATAGAGGCCCGGGCCGCCATTCCCGCCTGGGCTCCAATAGCCTAGATAGCCCCTAACAGAGCTTTCTGGTTACTAAAGGAGGTCCGTTGCCTGGTGTAGTCGCACGCTAGCTATGTACGTTGTAGACGGTAACGGTGCAAAGGTCCGAAGCTACTTAATAATGTATGCTACGTAACATCCATAAGGATACGTACTTAAATATAGTATTATACTAAATATGAATACTAAAAAGCTATAGTTTATTTATAAAACTCACTTTATATAGATTATATTAATAAAAGAAAGACTTAGCTATTTCAATATAGCCCATAAATTGATCCTTTTGAATAGTATGAAGTTTATCTTCTTATAATAAAAAAATATATTATAAATAAAAAGAAACACCTATAATAATAATACATATCTTCTAAGGAGCTTGTGTTATAACAAAAGAAAATATCGTAAATATTTTATATTTAAATAGCACAAGAATTTAAATATATTTATTATAGTTATTTAATAATATAAGATTAATTTTCTTATAAAAGGTAAGTGTTTGATATAAATTTAAGAGGTAAAACTCTAGGGAGATAGAATTGTAAGATATTATTTGAAATATAAAGAATTAAGTCTTTATCTAATGAGTAGTTTAGTAAGGTATTATATAATCAATTGAGGCCTTCAGTTCGCTAGTAATGATAGTACTAATACAAGCGATTAAAAGCTAGGTTTACGACCTATCGGTATTACTCATAAACGTATTGATGTTTACAGCGCAGGTGGGACAGCGGCTCTATCGCTTCTTACGAGTAGTGCAGGACCTGTTTAGAATATTCTAGAACAGGGCAGTGTTCATGACTGATCCTTGAGATCGTACGTTTATCTTGCCTTAACCTTACCTACCTAGTAGTAGTCTATGAAGCAGGCCCCGACAAAGGCCCTATGAACGGGGCTGCACCACTTACAAGAGGCCGGCCGGCTACTTATGACACCCCGAGGGAGTTTTGCCGTCTGGGGGGTATACTCACACTCACCCTTGCCGCTCTCGGCCGAGCAGAACACGGGGTTGTAATCACATCTGGTCACTATCATAATCAAATCTGTTCATTTCCTACATGTTGTGAGGAGAAGCATTGAGGACGGGCATGCAGAAGCGGCTGTAGACTTCGTAGGGACCGGCTACTAAAGCGTTGCCGACGGACTCTGAGAGCTGATACCGACAGGCATATCTCCCAGTTAGCCAAACCTTCTCAACGAAGGAAACGACAATGCTGGCGTGGCGACCGCTCCCGCAATCAAGGTATTTCTCCAAAGAATGGGGCCTGGAAAGAATGCCATTCGAGGCAGGCTGGTGTACGGTGTAGCTGGCGACCTTGACAGACCTGGCTGGGGGTGAGGGGTGGAGGGGCCATTCCCGCAGGGGTCTCGTCGAGCCCGCCTCGACAGGCACCCGGCCGACTGGCTCCCCGAAGTCGACGGATCTGCCCAAGTGGAGAAAGGCGTCGAAGGGAGGGAGACAGGAGGGGGGGGGGGGTACAAGCTGCCCCGCTTACCCAGCCTGACCATACCTTACGCTACCAAAGCCTTATGCGTGTTGGCGCGAGCGAGACTCGGGTTAGCGCCGGGGCCTTTTCGGACGGCCTGCTGCGTATACACTAGCAGGCCGAGGCTAGAGCGCCTGCCGGGACCTTAAAAGACCCCGCTTCAGCAGAGAGTTCGTCCCAAGACCGTGACGAAGGTGGGGACGGGATGCGCGCGTATGCACGGATCAGAGACTCCGATGCCCGACCGCCACTACCTTCCTTCACAACGGGCGCCTTGTACAGATCTTCTTAGGACGGTGGAGTAGTATCGGCGCAATGTGATTAATCAATAACCCTATCTCAGGTGATCGAGTAAGGAATAGATGGGATCGGGGGGAAAGGGGGGGGGGGGGGGAGAGTTTCACGCGACATGACGTGGGTCACGCACTAGCTACCTTACTTAGGTAGGTAGAGCTGCAAAATATACCAGGGCAGGCACGGCCTCTGTGCTGAAAGATCGCATTTCCGAATACGGCTAAGCTGAAAGGCTCGCGACAAGCTCGGGATAGGCGCCTACTTTAGTAGATAGACGGCGTGCAGCCGACGACTTGGGTCTACGTGTCCGCCATCTTTTGGGTGGAGAAGCGATCACCAAGAGGCCCTGGATCATGGCGGGGCTGTCGCCAAAGAGGGCCCGGGAAGGTGAAGCTGCAGTTCGTCGACACCTATCTAATGTACATATAATGATGTGAGGGCTTACCCTGTGACTTCCATCCGCGAGAGGAGGCATCATGCTATACTGGTAGATTATCTTAGTACATTAGCCGGCCTGCGCAGGTTAGTACAAGATAGGCCAGCGCCAATAGAGGGGCCTCACGCTCCCGCGGAAACCACTTGCTGGCCGTGAAAAGGTGAGAATCTTTGCCCACCTCGTCGTCGTTATCAAATGCATACGAGTGATGCCCTGGCTGTTGGGGTGTTGATTACTCACATTACCTACCTGACCTAAGGCAACTTACGATTATCTCGACACAGGCTAGGGTGTGGCCGGCCGACTCGGTTCACGCAGGCTACAACGCCTGGCTCGCCGATCTACCAGCTTACCAAGGAACCCATATTACTACCTACCTCATCTACCCTACCTTCCCCAAGGTACCTCACCTCAAGTTCGCACCCGAATACGGTCTAACATTAAGGTCATAGGCCGTACGTTACGATACCTTAAGACCGCTTGTAGGAAGCTGCTTCGACCTCTGATCCGGACGGAATTCCCTCGTCGACGAGAGGCTGGCAAGATTTGATGAGGTCGCGTCTAATCGCGTCTAGTACTACGGTGCAATGTGTTTTTATAGACAGGGCATATGGGCATGTGGTCATTGGGAATGGGGTGACATCGTCCAGCACTGCGCCCAGGACGAGCTCGACGTGGGCGGATGCCAGACCAAGCTCGTCTTTGCTGCGAGCAGTCAGCCCACAGAGTGCGCGGCCTGCTGTCAGATCTTTCAGAAAGGTATCCAGCTGGAGGCGTTGCGGAGCCGTGCCGAGGGGACACTGCGGGCGCAGGCGCGTCCGTCCGCCCTGACCCTCGTCGTCCGCGACATGGACAAGCTTCACCTCGAACTCCTACACGCGAGGGCAGGGATCACATCCCAGGGACTCATCCATTCTGCCGGGAAGGGACAGTTGGCTCAGACGGAAAGGACGGAAAGGTTCCTCCGCTGTCACTGGTGCGGTGTCCAGTTCCACCGCGAGGAACACCGTACACAGCATATTCTCATATATCACCAGACGTCCCAAGGCCAGTGGCTCCATCACCCCACCTGATGGCCTGTACGGCCTCGTGAGCTACTCGCAATCCCTCGAAAGGCTACGCGCAGCCGGGGCGTGGCATACGAAGCCTGGTGTGGCGGGAACATGGCCCAGGCGAAGCGATGGGGAGCCTGGACAGGGTTAACTCCCAACGCATCACGTCCTCCTTTGGGGACACTTCGACGCCGCCTTGCGTTTTCCCGCCGTAGGTCTGGTCTTTTTCGTTTACTGCTCTTTGCGTAGGCCTGGAACGGACATGAGAACGTGCAGACAGTCCGGCAGTCTCTCAATTGGGTACGGGCGTAGCAGACTCTCGTCTGGGTCGTACCAGTCGCAGAGAATCGTCACCGCGTGATCGGGTCCAGGACGGCGCTAGGACGAAAGGAATCCGATGGGCGGATAGTGCCGGTCTTTGTCCCGAAAACGCAGGCTTGGCACCAATTAAAACGCTAGTTCGTCCCTCAATCTACCTCCTCGCGGGGATGGTATGCTTCCTGTGTCCCCTGAGTACTGTGCAGTATATACCAGATGCCTTAGACGAGACGACGTCTGGCCTGACGTGCTTCCTCGCCTCCTGAGAGAATGAATAGGGCATACATCGGGCTAGGGTGGCGGGGATAGTAGCTCGCCGCCGTTCCCCAGGGGAGAGGACATACAACACGCGATGTGCCTTGCTATGAGAAGAGGAAGAAACGTTCGGTTTGGTAAATAGGCTACTTTCTAGTGAAGCTACATGATATGACCTGTCAAGCCTACCCAAGTACTCAAGTGTTGTCTCGGCAGGGCTAGGCCCTCCTCTGCCGCTTTGGCAGGGCTCTCCTGCCGGTGTGTGGGGGGGAGGGGGGGCTAGCGAACATCATTCTGTCGACTTGGACGGGACGGCGTCGGCCGGCAATAGGTAGGCTCCTGTCCGTTCGCTATCTTCGCCCTTTATTTTGCGGTGCTGGACGCTCCGGTTCGTCTCCGCACCGTAGCAAATCGATGATGCGGGGGGTAAGGCGTCTACGGCGAGCCGATTCTACAAGTAGAGAATCGAGCGCTGCAACGTTGTCAGTGGCGATGGGCTGCAGACCGGCTTCCCTGGCATATTGCGGCGCGTGCTCCAGCACGCGGCGGAAGATGACACCCACAGGCGGGATGCCGCACCTGTACTGGACGTCTTCCATCAAAGCCATGGTCAGGTCTTGGTGCGTGACATCGGCCGAGAGGCGCCGCTTGACGGCGTTGACCCATCCCTTGTGCACGACCTGCTCCGCATCGTTGTCTGTGGAATGCGCCACCCACCCGAAAGGGCCATCGTCGATGTACGATTCGGCTCGCCTTGTGCAAACCTTAATCAACATGTCCAGGTCCGACGTGGCAGCCTCATGCTTGACAAAGAGGCGGGACATCCAGCACCTGGCCTCAGCCTCCGTGGCTGGCGGTCTCCGGCCATCGAACAGGACGGCCCAGGTGGTCTCGCGGCCGACGAGGTCGTCGACCCAACGGATGCGCGATGGGCCGCGGTCCCGCGCCTCGTCCGTTGGCCATGTCTGCAGGTGTGCGCAGAGGCCCAGGTGTACGAGGCACCGGAACCGCCTGTTTGTGAGGAGGACCCAGTCGGACGTGGCCACCAGCAGCCGTGCCAGGCCGTGCACATTGAGCAACGTGGCCAGGCAGTCGGTCTCGCCGATCAGCGAGAGAACCGGCCTGACCGGCAAGAGGGCGGATAGCATCGAGACGGCCTCCCAGTTCCCAGCTTGGTGCTCCGGGTTAGCAGGACAAAACGTGCGGATGAAGAGGCCCATCGAGATCTTGGCCGCCGCGCGCGCGGACTCAAGATGCGTCTCCGACCCATCGGCGCCAGATACCGGCTCGTCTGCCAGGTCGCAAAGCCTCGCGTGAAGGTCGATCCAGGGCCTACCGAAGGACCGGGGCGAGGGCCACGTGGCTGCGGGACGCGCGTACGTCAACACCAGCGGCATGCAACTGGAAAGAAGATTGTGCGTTGCCTGCTGCTGCGGCGTGCCCGTGCCGAGACCGGCGAGGAGGCGGGACCACAAGCGTCTCGATCGAACGAGCCGTTGATGCGGCCCCGTCAGGCCGCGCCCCGGCGGGCTCGACGGTAGTGCGCCGTCGGTAGAGAAGGCGGCAACCTCACAGACCCACGATCGCATCACGAGGAGGGAGTATGCTATATTATGGGTAATCCCGAGGACTGCGGGAAAGCCGCAAGACGACGCGGAACGGTATAGCTCGATTGTCTGCTGCACTAGATCGTCAATGAGCCGCAGGCGACGCTTCGCCCAGGGGTCTTCCCAGGACGCCTTGATGGAGATCTCGCCCGGCCCCGGGGCGGGCCCGGCTCGGGATGGACTAGAAGGTCCTCGCCACGATGACGAGGGCTCAGCAACGGGCTCCATCTCGTTGTCGTTGTCGTCGTTGTCGTCGTTGTCGTCGTTGTCGTCTACGTCTTCCTCGCGCGGCGTCGGTGTTGGCCGTCGCGGGGAGGACTGCGGGGCTGCCGGCGCACGGCACGGCCTTTTCGGGCGTTGCCATCCGTTCGGCCGAGGCGTGTGGCCGTTGCCCGGAGGAGGCGCCAACGCAGCAGAAAGCGGCTCCGTCACGGCTCGCATCCAGTGGTCGTGGGACGCCAGGTCGTCGAGGCAGACCCCTAACGCTATGTTGATCTTGCGGACCTCCGAACGGTGAGCCAGTGCGACGGAGGCGCACCTCGACCACCTGCGACGCTGGGGGCCGCTGGCCACGGCGCAGGCGGCCAGCGTCATCCGGCGTATCTCCCGCCAGCCCAGCCCCAGCCAGTCGGTGGCGGGCATCATCTCTTCGTACATGGTCCGTTCCGCGTCATGATAGCCCTGACACAGTTGTCCCCGCAGGCGTAGGAGCGCGGCCCGTCCTTCCTCCGCCGATGGCATTGCTAGTCGGTGCGTCGTCGCCAGCGAACGCTAGGAAATGCCGGCCGCGAGGGCTGCTCCCAGCTCCTTGAGTGCAGGCCCGACAGTGCGGGAATGGGGCCGCGGGGTCCCCTGTGCGCCAGCGGGCTCCGCCCTTCCAGCGGGGCCGAGCGGAGGCGGCGGGTGCTCCTGGGGATGCGGGATGGGTGGGCCCGCACGCTCAGCCCCGCAGCGGCTCCTTGGGTTGCTCGAGTCGGTGTCCGGGGCCGGGGGTGGGCCGTTTGTGCGGGGGGATTGCTGGAGGCCCGGGATAGACAGCGAGCCGCCCGGTCGGCGGAGTGCAACAGCGGCCGATACCCCAAGGCCAACCGCAGTGCGACTAGAACACGGGACCTGTCGGCCGTGCCCTGTAGAGCAGTGGCGCCACGAGCGCTTGACGAAATACACCCGGTAGGTGGTAGGCATGAGGTGGGACGAAGGCCGTCAAAGATCGGACTCTCGGAGGGCACAGAACCGTTCCCCAGATCAGGTGTAGACGGCATGGGCGATGTCGTATGTTCTAAAACGGCGGTGGGTCGGAGGCGATCGGTCGAGGGCGCGAGGGGAAGCTGGCATACCGGGCGCTCTTAACTCGTCAGACCAGTCTTCATAATGCCCCATAAGCCCTACAAGTGTGCCTGCCTTGCCCGTCTTAGTCACGTCGCGGTAAACGAAGGTCGACGAGAGCGCGAGGGCCAGGGTATGGACTGACCGGCAAGAATGAATGATGAGTGGCCGCGCCGGTGGCAGCCGAGGCCCAATGCGCTATTAGCTCTCCAGGACCGCGAGAAAATACTTTTGGGCGTCCATCGTAGCTTATATCCGCTACGAAGCAGTGGTACAGATAGGGGGTTTGGGCAGAGCCCGGCCCTCTCCACTCCCTCGAGCATGTTACTGGGGTCCCCCGGGGCCATGCGCCGGGTGAGCTTCATCGAACTAGTCTTGTCAACTCGACTGATTCCCACCGGCGCCAGGCGGCCTGGCCTTGATGGGCAGAACCGATGCGATCAACGCGCACCGCCAACTGGTGATGGCGATGGATTCAAAGGATGGCGAGAACCCTCGTCAATAAAACGTCTTCGCCACCTGTCTTGGCTAGGGCCGATGTCCACCGCGACGTGGCCCGGTTTCGGACAGGCATAACACTACCTTACCGGGCCAGGCCGCGATCTCGAGCAACCATGCCGAGGATGAAACCTTGTTGAAAGGTCTGAGATGCCTTTCATTCATTGCCCGTCGGCGAGATGTCCTGCTCTGAGTGAAGGAGAACACCCCTCTTGCTCAAGGTAAGAGGTAGTTTTCGGACGCATAACGCTCTGAGGGAATGTTGGCTTAGGATAGGGCAAGACAGGTGTAGAAGCTCGATCAAGGCAGACTGACCTCGTAACATCGAGCGATGCCGGGCTTTGCATCGGCGTTCAACGACGAGCGCAGGCATAGATAGGCTATAGTCATATGTACGACATCAGCCACATCGATGGATAGAAACGCGTCGGCTCTCCTTAAGCGGGGGAGAAAGTAGCCGCTTCCTGACCGTGGTAAGACGTGAACGTCGGCTCAACGCCGTGAGCGGGGACGGCCTGCTCAACCCCCGTGCTCACGCTCCTTCATCTCATCGCCCCCTTCGGAGGGAGGGAGCTAGTCACGTGGGATTAGTCACCCGGTATCCACCGACTTACCATTCAAGAACCTACCCTTCCTCCAGATAAGATACTTCAGCCCAAATCTCATACTTCCGCACACGCGCAGATGGGCCACACACAACAGAGACGTAGTGGCCCCCTTAGGCTGGCAGTGCCGACCGTCATCTTCTTCGACCACGGTCCCTTTTGCAGAGATCGCGGCCGCGGGCCGATCCAGTCTGAACGATATGGCGGTCGGCCACCGACGCCCCGACCAGATAAGGAGTCCCACTTCAGCCGGCAATTCAACAACGGTGAATGAAGCCTTAGACCAAGCCCTCAGGACCGCGCGCTCTAGGTCAAGATCTGGGCGAGAGAAAGCCAGAGGGTGAATACGCCGATCCGCATCCGTGTCCATCTGGGTACGTCATGGACAAGAAGTCGGAAACGGACAATTTCCTCTTCAAGGTTTCATGGTAATCGCTCTTGGGCGAGTCGACTTTCCGGGTTCTTGCTGAGGCCGGTCCCCTGGCTCGCTCGAGCTACCGCAGGCAAGGCGCTATCATACCTAATGATACTATGCCCAGGGGGGGAGATACGCGGGGCGCGCCCATCCATATCTAGATATAAGGCAGATCAGCGAAATTCACAAACCCCGAACGCCGCGGGATATCAAGGGCCGGCCCGTGTCGGGTGTAGTCCTCGTTTGTAAGGAAATAATCTTGAACAGAGGCCGCCGCCACGTCGTAGATCATGCAAATGTCGGTCGCGTCTACATATACGATACACTGAGCTGGGATGCTGGCGGTCCTGGAGACGTGATGGAATGAGAGTGACTAGATGCCTCGGCTTCACGGGCATGACCTGCGGCCACTTTCCTCGGCTGCGGTAGTTGATGCGAAGGGGGACGACCTCGCTGTTGTGTGAGGTAAGGTAGCTTGCTGAAATCTGGTCGGTTTTCATATAGCGTGAGGGAGGGGTACAGTGCCGATATCTCGGCTGGGGGCAACGCGATGACTGGGAGGTGTTACGGTTCATGGCAACATGCCGGACATCATCATTTGCTTTCTATCTGCTGGACAGGAAGCTACTCTAGGTTCGTCACCGCATCGGTCCGCAGTACCAAAGATCCACCGTCACCCAGTGCGCACTGGCGCCCGCGTGCCACGGACGCTGCCCGCCGGATCGCACAACCGTCTCTTGACTTGACAAGATCATGGTTAAGATATATCAGGGGCCATGAGGCGCAGGACAGATCGTCACAATGTTTTCGCAGGCCAGGACTCGTACACGGAGCCTTACCTACTTAGGTGGATTGTGTGGCTTTTGCTTTCATCGGTCGGGGCGTGGGAAATTCTACTTCCATGTCTCCCGACGACCAGGCATGCTGGCAACCCGGGATGGTTACAAATCCGGTGGAGTGAGGCCGTGTGGTTCAGATACTCCTTGCGAAGTCGATCAGAGTTCATCTGGGCGGCCTACTTGCCATGATTACACAGACCAAGTAGCCATACCTGGGCGAGCCTTATCTCGCTCGCATAGAGGTTAGTGGGGAAGAAGGCCTCGCGCGCCCGGTCTTTTTATTTAAGCTTCTGGGGGGAGGGGGACGATGGGTGCGACGACGCCTCGGACTGCAAGTTCGCCCTGTGAGGGGGCAAAAGCGCCGCAAAGCCTATCTGCTTTCCATCAGTCTTTTCTTTTCTTTCTTTTTTTTTTTTTTTTTAAAAAAAAAAGGATAAAAAAACAAAAAAAAACGCACAGTCGCCTGGGCTGACGACGCAGTAATGGCATGGTCAAACAAGACCGAATGCTATTTGTCGGCTCCGATCAAGGTTTTGTCAGAAAGTTGACCCTTTAGCGACAGGCGATGACTGGGCGCTTTGCTAGAGACCGGAGCTCGAAACTCCTCGATATCTGGTCTGGCGGGGGCCTCGAGAAGGCAGAAGAAACGGCCGGAGATTCAGCGGCCAAGCATCCCGCTCGTGTCCGCTGTATTCCCTGCCCGCTAGTGCTGTTGTCGGGCGTTGCTTTTCACAAGTGGTACGTCTCGTTACGACCGCGGCCGACCGTCAAATTGTAGCCATCGCACTGTCCATCATCGGTCAGATGAATCGTACGGAACCAAAGACTCGGCCGGAGATTAGATTCCGAGTCCCGGGAGGCATTCTATAGTCTCGCCGGTGCCCTCGCCGGTGCCAATAGCATACTATGGGTCATCGATTGGAATCACAGCGCGTGGCATCGTGGCCGGCCTCGGCCTCGTGAAGAACGGACCTGCGCTCAGGATATTTTCGGGGTCTGCCGGCGGCCGTGGGATGGATGCTGCGATGGGTTCCGCCGGGTCAAGCCGAGAGAATTGACATCCCAAGGTCTGGAACCCGGGGCTGAGCTATACTAGCGAGGCGGGCGCCCGACACATGGGGTGCGGATATGCCGTGCCATATCAACCGGCCGATTTGAACAGTGTTTGGGGCAAGAGCTTGGTAGGCACGCGATGCTTGGCGAGCGCCCAAGAGACGCCGGTCGATGATATGCAGCAGGCAGCATATGACCTGATAGAGGCAACGATATGTCTCACGAACGGCTCCATGTACGGGGCACACGCGAGAGTGATCCCGAGACCGGCCTCCATGACGCTGGAGAGGGGCAGTCAGTCAGCTGGCGGGCTACGAGGGACGGAGACAAAGACCCCGCAGGGCGGCCACGCCAATATCAGGCACGCGTGAGGGTACGCACCGGTACAGGGCATCGACGGGGGTGTCCCAGTGCCAGAGACGGTCGGCATGCGACGGGGCGAAGCCGGCAACGAGCCTAGCCACGGCCGGCACGAGCACACTGCTATCCTCGTCAGTTACCGATGCGATGGGTGGTGACTGCGCCGCCGGCGTTAGCTGCACTCACAGGCCACTCGCCGACAGAACGGCCGCCGCCTTGACCTTACGGGCAGTCCCGATGGACAGGGGGCAGATGACGCGGAGGGGTAGGAGCACAAGGATGCAGCTCATGAAAACGTCTCCTGCCATCGGGAGCAGCCAGCCGAGGGCCCAGTAGTGACGCATGAGGGCCGGGTCTTCGCCGAGGGCACCCCTGGCAGAGGAGAGGGCGAGGGCGGACGCAACGACAGGTCCTGGGAAGTAGGCGCAGGATAGCACAATGGAAGCATACACCAGCCCCGTCGTGGCCCTGTCGAAGAGCATGGGCAAGTAGAAGGAGAAGACGGCCGTCTTGGTGAGAAGAAGGCAGAGGCTGTTGGTCCCTACGTCGAGAAGGAAAACAGCCGTGCCGTTCGGCGCCAGCTTGGGTGACATGGAAGGCGAAAGGATGGTGGGCACGCTGTGCGTGGCTATGAGGGTCCGGATGATCGTGTTCGCGGACGCGAAGACCAGGGCAGAGACGATCAGTCCGTCGTCGAGACGGCAACGCCGCCGGATGGCATGGACGCGCCAAAGCCTCCCAGCGCAAGAAAGTATGGCGACTACATTGAGGGCTATGGCGACGATGGCTAGTTCGGTAGTTGTGGGACGAGCCGCTGCGCCGGGCTCGCGGGCGACGGTAGCACTAGTAGTCATCTCGACGATGCCTAGGTGCTAC
This sequence comes from Colletotrichum liaoningense, assembly GCA_027406045.1. Lineage (NCBI taxonomy): Eukaryota > Fungi > Ascomycota > Sordariomycetes > Glomerellales > Glomerellaceae > Colletotrichum > Colletotrichum liaoningense. The sequence continues at coordinate 156,914 of JANVYE010000013.1, read as the reverse complement.
TGCAGTGCGGTCGCAGGCTGTTGAGAGCTTCGCGGGCGAGTCGTGAGCCATTATATATCGGAGTAGTACCGCGTGGTATGGTCCGGGCTGCGGGCGCTTGGCCACGGCGGGACAAGGCATAGTACGTCGTGCTTGTCTCATTGAGTTTAGTTGACCCGCGGGGGGTTGGGAGAGGGGCGGTAGGTACCTAGACTGCCTTCAGGTGTCCGCGATTTCGGACTACAGGCCAACGCTCTGCCTCCAGATGAGACGAAGTCTGACCTACCTACTTACTTACGTTGGTCTTGGGGGTATGTGACACCGCTTGGCGCTGATCCCCTACGTCCAAGGTCTGTGGTCGATTGCCCTTCCCGACGAGCCCAGATGTCACTCTCGTCAATGAAGGCTTCTGCAAGGTGGGAAGACTGCGGGGTCCGCGCCAGACGTCTGCAGAAAGAGCCAGGCTACACCGTCGACATATACTCAACCAGGGGGCCGGCGACAACAACAAGTGCCGCGATGCGAATCCTCCCAGGTCTTCTTTGTACGCCATCACGTCTGCCCCCTGAACGAGCAGGCCGAGGAATGATGGCTTCTTGGGTCTGCATTCGATTCGCGGGCGGACGCACGTCAACCCGAGGTCATACTTATACTTGGAACTGCGAGAAGCTTCATATGCTTTCGACATGTTCGCATAATCTAGCTCGTCTTGCTGTGAGTACCTAGTACAACCGCTTTGGGTCGATCGACGCTCATTAGACAGACCCCATCTGCCACGCTCTATAGGGGCTGGAGCTTTCCCTTGATACCTTATTACTAGTATCCCTCTGAATTCTTCCGTAGTCGGGGCTGCATACCGAGGCGATCTTCTGTCACTCCGACGCTTGACAATTGCCACGTTGACATCTTAAAGGGCGCGAATCTGATTGGTGAAATGCTGTCTGTTTGCGCTCCTGCTTACGGACCTTTTGCTGGCTGGGTAACTACCTGCGTTAAGTGGCAGGGTCGGAGAGCTCCTCCCAAGAGCTGAGATTTAGCTAGCTTGACGAATCCCTCGAGCGTTCTCGGGCGTTGACCGCATCTTGACGCCGGCCTATCCCGCTACGACTTGCCGATGACGGTGCAATAATCGACTGGGCTTCGGCGGCGGATACGACCGTCTTCGACAATGGAGACTGGTTCAAGGTCAAGGTTGTAAGCGTATCCTAATTCTCCAGGTCCTTGTGGAGACGGGCATCGAGCGTGTCCGGCAGTGCGGAGGCCCTCTCCCAGTCCTCCGGCCTGCAGGGAACATGACTGTGGCGTGGAAAGGAAGTCTGAGTGGGGCAAGAAGGGAGGTCAATGTGGGGGTGGACAACTGTTGAACACTGGCTTTGTTTACAAGTTGCGCATTCATCTAGTTACCACACTCGTGTCACCTGGTGCCCTTGCGCCACTTGCAACTTTCAGTCACAACATGACCGTCGAATCCGTTTAGAGTCCTGGAGCTGACGGAGAAGATCGTTCAAGACCGTTTCCACGCAGAGAGGCATTCCCCTGGCCTCCTCTATGGCCTATCCGTCATCTGTGCTTCCTTGTTAGAGGGGCAGTTTGGATGGCTCCCCTCAGATTAATATCCACGACGGGCCGGAGCGAGAAAGAGAAAAGTGGGGTTCTCAGCATCAGCATGCTCAAAGATCAGCAGGCCGCTGCGTACAAGCAAAGATAACGTGATAGAACCTGGAAGCAAGCAGCACTGCCAACTAGCTCCTCGGGCTGTGTGCGATCCAGGCCCATCGGAAAAAGGCACAACTCAGTGGAAAGGGTTGACGGAAGTCCAATGGTAGGAAAGAGACGACTCGCATTGAAATTCTTTTCTGTTAGAAAACGTAGCGTTACAGGCGCAACCTGACTATAAGACCGCAAGCTCTGCCCCGAACGGCCCCGGCCTGGCCCGGCCCCCACGGAGAAGAAGAAAGCCCGACTTCGTCTGTTCTAGAGCCCTGAAGCGTCCTCGTTGAAGTAATGTTCCACCGGGAACTCTTCGTGCTGGACGGTACATATCTCATCGTTAACCGTCTCGCCCTCGAGCTTCCCTGTGAGATAGTCGTGGACGTCGCATCTCTTGCCCGAAAATGAATCATTTGCCGGGTCATGGCAAGCAAGGATGAGTATGCGCGCAGACTGGGAGATGTTCAGCTTGGTCATGACTTAGGGGAAGGAAGGTATGGTCACAAGCAGCTTACCTCGCGCCACTTTCTATCAATGGATTCGTCAACGAACCAGGCGAGACTATGAGCTGGGTCCGCGTCTGCGACGGCGGTCGTCGACTCGTCCTTCCCGGGCCAGTCAGTCTCCTGGAGAAAGGCCTTCTCATCCCGTACCGCATCGTTGTTCAGGAAGAAAATGAGGTGCACCTCCCGAGCGAGCCATCCCGTCACGGCAGGCGCACGGCCCCAGCACGTCAGCTTGCCAAGCGAGAGGAGCTGTTTGGGCTCGAGGAAAAGGACTGTGGGATGGAAGATCTCCTGCGGACCGTTCGCGGACTCGAAGGCCTTTGTGTTGTCTTCTAGGCGGTCGTCGATGAGCCTGTTGACGGTGGTGAAGAAGGGCCCGAAGTCGTCCAGGGAAAGGGGGCCCAACTCAGCAAAGGTGTGGGGATCCTGCGAATGAATCGTCTTGAAGATGCGGAAGCTCTCGACATGTTTGGGATGGAAGAAGTGCTCGATTGTGCGGAGATCCCAGAACTTGGTCTTCGTCAAGAGGAAATCCCAGATCTTGCGTTGAGCTAGGGTGATAGCGTGTCTCTGCCGAAACACGGCCCGATTGTACGCCTCTATATACGCAAGTTCGGAAGGAGTGGAGTTGGGCTGATGACCGTCAGGGACGATTGCCTCGAAGTATAGGGGAGGTTGGGTGGAGATACTTACTCCGCCGGGGGCGGGGGTCCCGCGAAACCGCATCTGGGTTGATGACATCCTCGACCGCGGGGTGCTGATGGACGAGTAAGACTATGTGGGCGAAAAATCGGTTGCTTGCGGAGAAAGACTTCTTCCTGGTACTATATGTGTGAGCAATATTCGTGAGCGAGGAAGGCGTCTTGTGGCCAACACAGTTCAGGGAGGTGATTGTTTTGGAGAGGTAGAAGAGAAGACGAAGCGAAGGGCGGGAAGATGAAATTGCCCACCTGGGGTGAGAGCCAAGACGGCAGGAGGACACTGCCGCGAGATTGTGCTGGGTTGAAGCCAGCTGCGCGACTTTGCTGCTGTCGAGAAGATGGTTGGGGGGAGTAGAGGAAAGAGAAAATATCTGAGGCGGAGGTGGGCGAGGGGTTTATGTACCACCTCACCTACCTACCTTACCTTAAGATAAGGCAGATGGAGTCGAAGACGATAAGCTGAGCAGGGAAAGAGGGAGGGAAGGAAAGAGTGGCCTGCCCAAGGTGAAGTGTTGATGTGGAAGGAGCGCACCGCTGCGAGTTCCTGCCTGACTGTGACCGACTACCTTACCTACACTGTACCTAGTACCGTACCTGCCTTAAGGTGAGGTATCTAGGTAGGTACCTCAGGTACGTGACTTTTTCACGCGATTTTGAAAGTGGCGATGAAAAGATGCAAGCAGGGAGGAAGGAAAGGTGTGAACCCGGGCTGCTCGAGGAATTTAAATCGCGGTTGAAGTCCTCGTGGACTTCGCCCAGCATGGGTCAACATACTGGGTACACAGACGCGACCTACCAATTACCCGAATTACCCGGGCTGGCCAGGGAAAGGAAGGGACAGGCCGCTTGAATTTCGATTTCTGTCTCGGTTCACCATGAATTTCCCTTTCACATCTCCTACGCCCAGTCGCCATCTTGGCCAAGGTGAGGCAGGCAAGAGCAGCCTCGCCGACTTGCTTCGCCACCTCGGTGACACAGCGCAGAGGGTGTCATCGCACGCTCATTGCGCGAGGCAGTTACAACCACCTCACCTTACCCAAGTACCTCAGATACTTACTACCTATTACTTCTTAACCCTCCTCTGCTAACCCTCCCCTTCTCACTAAATACCTTACTACCAATAAGACAAGGGACAGACGGCACTCGTGCCTTCCTCTCTCTCACTTAACTCATGTTCGTCCTCAGTAACAACGACCAAGTCCCCATAAACCGTACCCAAAAATCAGAGTGTAACAAGAATCAAGATACCGCCTTACTGATGCTTACTTAGGTACTTTTATCAATTTCACCCCTGGCCTCCCGACCTGCTGGTGCATTTCTTACTTCAGGCCCCATGAGGCATTCATTCACCTTTTACCTCGTCTATCTCTCCTTCACTCGCCAGTGTCGATTGCGCAAGGTTGTTAACCTCATTCTTCCCACAACTTAACAACATCTCACGACGAACCCCCTTCCCCCCCGGACATCTGCGGGCTGAGCCAACCCCGGCTTGACCGATTTACGGAGTGGGACAATAATTTACACCGGCTTGTGCAAACCTAACGTGTCCTCTGGCGGATCTACCTTCTGGAGAGGTGGTGATTAGCACGGCGTTCGCAGGCTACCTAACTTATACGACGGAGTTGTGAAGTTGACCGAATAGGTAGGTTTTTATGTCCTTTGGACCTCGGTCCTGCTGGAGCTGACCTACCTTGTCTTACCTCACAGTACCGGAAGTCCCGTATCCACACCAAAACCACCTCATACTGCAAGGAGCGGCGGTGCGACCGACCGTGGATAGCAGGACATGCCGTGGGGCCCGTGCGAGCAGGCTGGCAGCCGAGCGAGCTCGACTGGGGAAGTGGGGATCCGGGAGGAAACTGTTGACCTAAGTTATCGATGTTTGCTAGTGACGAGAGCTGCGGAAGGAGACTGACTGATAGGAGAGGGTTCGTCTGGCTGTTAGCGGCTGTGCATCCGGACTCTATCCACACGGTCTAGCCCTTTGCCTCTGTGTTGGAGGACGTGGGCGGTGGTGTCGGGCGGATGGTCAGGGTACCGACGAGTGACCAGGAGGCGATGGTCCGGGACGGTAGGCCAGATAGTCGACACGTCGACTTGAGCTCCAGCAGAAAGGCTAGTGGGTTTAGGCTGCCCACCGAGGCTACCTGTTCTGTCAGTTTGATAGGCACACGGCATGAAACACTGGAGGTGTCAGTGTGGGCGGTAGCTCTGGATAGGCTCAACATCTCCTACAAGTCAGTACCTTAGGGAAACTTACCTTGGATCAATGCTTGAACGGTTCATCACGAGCTACCTAGTTTCGGCGGGCCCTCGCGCCTGTCCTATACATAGACTCGCGTATGCCCTGCCGCTCTTGACCTCGCGGCTACGGCTCGCGCCCACCCTGAGGGCGTACTATGCTATTGCACACTTCTCTCCCATCCTCGTCGCTGCATGCCATCGCCTGGGATAATTCGCCGGACTATGAGAACGCCTGACCGTGGAGGCTGCATAGGGCCCTGGGGGTTGCTATATGCCAACTTGACACAGGGCTAAAGGCCTCGCGATACGCGAAGACACGGAAAGAGTCGAGTGCGGGAAATCATGCGCCCCGCATGCTTGTCGCCTCTGGTCGTCCTCATCCTCGCCGGCGCTGCGTGCGGTGAGGCGACCGTGACGGCAAATCGGATGCAGGTCCGGCAGGCGGGCCATGGGACGTTCCACTTTCCTATCCCCGCGTCGAAGGGATCGGTGACCTACAGGTCTGCGAAACGCATTCGGGGCGTCTTCGATGGCGGCTTGAAGACGTACGGCCGGGGCATCCGATGCAACAACCTTAGGGAGGGCGGGGACGTCGACGCCGTCTTCCTCTTGGAGGACGGGGCGACTCTAAAGAACGCGCTGATCGGTCCTGACCAGAACGAGGGCGTCCATTGCCTCAGGTCCTGCACAATCGAGAACGTCTGGTGGACGGCGGTTTGCGAAGACGCCCTTACGATGAAAGGCAACGGGAACGGGCGAGTCGTGGGCGGCGGTGCACGGGGTGCGAGGGACAAGGTTATCCAGCATGATGGCCTGGGGATCGTGTCGATATCTGGCTTCACGGTGTTGGATTTCGGAAAGCTCTACCGCGCTTGTGGCAACTGTCCGGTTTCGGGGAGAAGAGACGTATTCGTCAGCAACGTCAGGGCATTCAACGGCGAGGTCCTCGTCGGCGTGAACACAAACATGGGCGACACGGCGACGATCCAGGGCACTTGCACCGCCGGCGTCAAAGATATCTGTACGGAGTTTCTTGAGGCCGGTCCCGGAGGAAAGTCGCGGAAGCTACGGAGTGGGCGTAGCCAGGCATGCAGGTACCAGAACATCCCACCCTGTGCTTGAGCTGTTCGGGTCTGGTGGGTGGCTCTTCCCGTCCGTGACAGCGGGTCTGTCTGGCCGAAGACAGCAAAAAAGAAAGAAACGGCAGGATGACCTCTGGTGAAACCGATCTGACGTTCATCTTCCCGAGCCTCCTCAAGTGCAGCTATGTCGAAAAATGGTACCGGGGCGGCCACACATAGTATTTAGTTAGCCGCGTGCCGACGAGAGTCGACCGAGATAGAGGGCCCTATCTGGTGGCTCACATGGTCAAGAATGTCTACGGGTGACGGGGAGTAGGATGAAGACAACCTGGGGAGACTAGGCGAAAGGGTACATAAGAAACTCCAGTTCCGTCGGGAACGAGGTCGTCGTCTAGCTACCCAAGGTACTCTTGCTTTCTACCACCGCGGAGGCCGTCATAAGCGCTTATATAGGCGGCGGCTCCTGTAGTTATACTACCTTACGCTACCGTACAAATCAAGGCCGTGTAGGATAAGGCAGTCGTCTCCATACTCATGGCGGAGGGGGCCGGTACGGTACGCCAGCAGGGCCGTAAGGTGGATCCTTTCGCCGGTATGAGGTATTATACCATCCCCGGCTTCGGCCTTGTCGAGCTCGCACCGCGTCCGACTGACTTGATTATCAAGGCCTACGATCTGGGCTGAGCAAGGTGCTTGTTATAGAACAAGGATGCATGCGGCAGTACCCAGTCACACCATCACATGCCGTCTCGCGTAGATCTTGTGTTGTTGTAGTAAATCGACTGCTTTTCCTCTTCATTCCGGGTGGGTTGGCGAAGGGCAGTTTGGACCCACGTCACATGCCCATTTCTCCAGGCGGCTGTGCGCGACAGGGAGCATTCGACCAAGGTAGGGAACGCGAGGAGATCCCTGTAGAAGGATGTGTACCCAGACAATAGGCGCGCGGTGAGGTTGAGACGGAGCGATTCGCGGTAAGGGAGGTCCACCTCCATGCCTATTGGAACAGACACCCTGGGCCGGCTGACGATGCGGCGGCCTACCTATTGTCGCGCGGTGGCGAGTACGTCGGTCTCTGGCCGGCCGGTGTAACAGCAAGCTCGGTCTGAACAGAACGGCTACTAGTCTTTTGCGGGAGGGTGGGCCGTAACACGTTGGGAAAGCATGCCAACTCACGGACGCATGATGGGCTGGGCAAGAAGATGGCGGCGCATGAAGCGCGCGAACGCTGTCGCGCACCGTCAAGACTACGCAACTGCCGGACATACGCAGACACACATGCCCCAGGGGACCATATCGGAGGGGTAGGTGAGGGGCTTGGGCCCGTGTCGGCATTCGCGAGGGGCGTGGAGGTAAGCAAAACCGCTCCCTCGAGGAACAGAGTTCAGGCGCAGGTCGAAAGCTACGCTGATGCACCGCGCGTCGCATTGCCAGACCCGGAGGGGGAGCTTCCAGTCACCCCTACTACCTGTCACCTTGCTGCTCGGATGCTTGGTGCGTAGGAAGCCGGAAGGGAGAGCACGACTTAGTTAGGCGCCCGCAACTCTGCCCGCGTGTGCCGGGGCCGACGGCCTTCCAGATGCAGAAGACTGGTGTATGAAGAGCTTGACGGGAGCCGGCTCTGCCGGCCGCGTGTATAAATACCGCACGACCTCGGCGGCGCGCTTCAGTACGGTGGCAGTAGCGAGAGCGCCGTCCGCATCTCCTCCGGGTCCACGTCGCTGTGGCGCTAGACGATTAATCAGCTGGACCGCCCTGAGACCCAAGGCCGCCATGTCAAGCAGCGATGCGGCGCAGGACGAGCTCTTGTGCAGGCAGGGTCGGCTGCTATACGAACTACAGCTTGCGATCGATGCAGCCGACCGGGCGAAAGAGGCCGAGATTCATAGAGCATTAGAAGCCAACATGGTGGACCATAAGATACTCTGTCTCAAGGCAAGTAGTTACCCCGGGGACGGCTCGACTAGCTACGGCCACGACAGTGAGCGCTGACGCGTAGAGCGGGAAGGCGAAGTTGGCGGAGGCAATTCGATACTGTCTACGGAGCGGATGGAGCCGGCCGGAGATAGCTCTGGCAATCGCCGAAGGTATGGCAAAACACCGCGTTGTTTGTCTGACGGCTGGCGTCTCTCCTATGACGAGTTTGCGTGACGGGGGTTGATCCTGATGTGTTAACGATGAAGCCGGATAGAGCTGTCACTTGTCACCGAAGTGAATTACTCGGGACTCGCGCGCCGTAGCAGGCGGCAGGGGGTGATCGACGGCTTATATCGCTAGGACAGACGTATTGGGGGACGAACGACAGGCGAGATGGTATGAACTGGAAGACATACCGCGTTGTCCCCGACGTTGGGCCGTCAGGGAAGGCCGAATAAGATGCACCCTTGCAGAGACCCCACGCCAGTTAAGAAGACGCGGTTAAGTAACGTCGCGTAATCTCTGGAGGGGACTTGGAAAGACGGAACAAGAAGATCATGATCCTTCGCGAAGAGTTTGGAAGAGGAAACGGCCACTGGTGGGACGTTGGAGCTGGGAGCCTCCAGTACGTCAGACGAAGGAGGCCGAAGGCGACGGAGGAAGTTGGTGTCTCGGTGCGACAAGACCTGAGACCTCCAAGATCCCCTGGGCGTCGACATCGGGCTAGTCAGACTTGGCCCCACGGCGTCCTGCGGTCAACTGCCGTCAGGTACGCGGATCATCGCTTCAGGGGTGACCGTCCACCTGGACCGTTGGTAAGGGTTACAAGGATCAAAGGTTTCGCTCGATTTAATTCCGGAGCATGAGTGTGTCTGTCGCCGCCTCGATATGAAGCAGGACCGACGCAGTCACCCAAGCTTCTTGTGACTCATGCTGCTTATTCAGGCGACTACTCTCATCTCGCTGATCCTCGGGCGAACATTTGAGCCCGGGACGACGCAGCCCAGAGAGGAAATATAGGGTTTTTGTATACGACTTTACCACACTTCGCAGCTCACTGAGACGTACCCTCAGCCGCATATGGTGAATCATAGATCGTTGTCTCGCTCTTCGGAGAGGCTTTCACAGGACAGGCCATGGCGTGCGTCCCTTGTCTCCGCCACCTGGACTTAGAAGGGGCGACAAGCCGCAGACAGGGGGTGTGGGCGAGGGCTGTCCGCGGCGTGGCTCTCTGATGCCGAGACGGTCAACGTCCTGTCCCTTTCGTCTCGCCACGTCAGTTGCCACTCCGTGGACGTTTCCAGTGCAGTGTGACACTTACCTCACAGTATTGGGGACGGAGCCAAGCGCGTTTTGCAGAGTCTAGATCCGGGCGAGGTGCCGCCGTCAACGCTGACTACGAGGCGGAAGAATCAGACGGCACAGCGTCAGCTCGTCCCGGGCCCGGGATGGCCGCGGAACTGTCAGCGGCTAGTGGACGACGTTGACACTGACACCAGATGTCATATGACCATCGCGAATTGTCGCTGACGACGCGGTGACGCGGGTCATCGGCGGATGGCTCGGAGATTCACCTCTCGCAGACGATGTTTGACATAGTACGAGGACCGGTGTTCAGTATACTTATATAGAAACACTTTTTGCTATTGATAGTGCCCGGAGTTATGGAATAAGACGTGGAACGAATCCTGGCTCAACTCTATCTTTGGCATATCATAGTTAACCGTCACGTCACCAAAGTTATATGGTCTGGTCGATGTGTTCATAAGAGAGCGGGTTTTGTGCTTCTATAGCGGACCGAACCTGTCACCGTCTACTCGACTGCGTAATGATATCTTTCTATACATCAGACCTCAATCCCGGCCTATGTGGTCCTTGATATCGGGTCTAAGCCTCGGCAAAGTACACGGAGTCTTCCCCGGTAGATACTACACGACGGCCGGGACAGAACGAAAAAGGGGTAGGGGAGGAGCGGGGTCGAGAATGGATCGCACTCACCACCTGGCAGCCTGTTCCGTAGGCAGTCGACCTTGTGTATTGCGAGAAACCAGGCGAGATACTCGCGCGCGTGAATGAGACGCCTCCCTTACACGTCGGCGGAAGCCTTCCGTATCCAAATGCAGGCATCCGGGGTGCCAAGCAGAGCCGGATGATGCTCTCCCGACCAGCCGTGCCTGTGGTCGATGGTCGAAAGGGCTCGCTCGGAGGTACAGCGGACCCGACCTTGGTCATCATAGGTAGCTATACGGGGCCCGCAATCTCCAGTGATGGATTGCCAATCGGGTCAGGTACTTGAACATGCGCTCACGCTCTGTCCGTACCCGTCAGTGGGAGCGCGAGATTTTCTCGGGACCACCGGCCACGAGACACGGTCAACGGCGACACAAAGTCTCACATGCGATATATAGGGCGGACGGGGTTACCAGCACCAGGAGATGAAGGTGGGTAGCGCGGTTCGGGGCATCACCTTGGACGGCCATAGCAGGAACTTTAAACTGAACCTGCTAGCCGAAGGAAGGCCTTCGGCCGGGCAGTCCCACACTCGGATCGATGAGCGTCATACCCTTAGAGGCAGGAGCCGGCAGAAATGCCCCCCCTCCCGTTGGGTCAAGCCGTCTGTAACACGAAAAACAAGGTAGGGTTTTTACTTAAGTAAGTCAAGCAACTTACTTACGCACCGACGGTAAGTAAGATACGTGGTAAGTAAAGTCCCTCGGAGGTGGGTTCGTTATCTTAGGTAAGGTGCCTAGGGTAGTAATGCCGGGATTCTCAGAATGGGCGGGAGGAAGTTTCTGGCACAAAGGCGGGGGACGACGGCGTTATTACAAAAAGAGAGTCGCCGGGCATAAGGCATGACGAACGACGCACGCCCGCCACTGACCACCACGTAATGTAAGGCACCTTACCAAAGGTAGTCGCAAGAATGACGGAGGAAAGGTTCCTCGCGATGGTACCCGGCCCAGGCCGGCGTTATATCTCGGCAGGTCGCGCGCCTGGCCTCGGCCTTGTACCGTGCGCGTTGTGCAGCCCCTCGTCGGTACGCTATCACGGGCGCGGGGCGAAGGCTTGCGATCGATGCCATCGACGGAAGAAACGATGCAGGTTCTCCTACAGCCGCTGGGCCTGCGATGGATGCCTGCGGGCGGAAGAGCCTTGCGGCTTCCTGGTCGCGGCCGAGCATGGTCGTCACGACGCCGACCCTGACGGCGCATTGCTTCTCCCACCTGCGGCGCAACGTCCGGTTTCCCTCACCGCCGGAGGAATGCGGTGCGCCCTGGCGTGCCCGACCTCGACCCGGGACGACTTCATCGCGCACTTCTTCAGCCCCGGTTTCGCGGAAAGGATGCACGCTGTCCTTCTTGCATGCCTACCAGCCGAGCTGGACTGCGCGGCCGGCATATGCTCGGCCATGTACGAAGCCTTCGAGGCGGCCCGTGGCGAAAGGATGACCGACGGCAACGTGGAGGTCTGGCTGCAAGTAATGGCCAGTGCAATCGGGCTGATGCGGCACGGCACCGCCCCGGGACTGGCGTGCTTCGACCTCCTCCCCTGGATAGGCTTGGGCTTCGCCATCGGTCACCTCTCTTATGTGACGCTCGGTCACACCGCAGGCCCCGTCCGCCGCTTCATCCTCGGGCACGTCGTCGAACGTGCCGGCGCACCACTGCTCCCAGCCTACCTCTGCCGCAACCCTCTTCTCCTCTTCCTCGTGGGTGTCGACCTCAACGAGGCCCTGCTCCGACGCGAAATGCCAGTATGCAACGTCGAGGTGGCAGACGGATGGGTGCCGGACCCGTGTCTTGGGCTCTGTCTCCCTCTAATGCCCTGTCTGTACACGTTGGCAGTGCTGAGCCATCGGATGAGGGACGGGACGCCTACTGCCGCGGATCTTGAGACGCTGGCCCGGCTGAGGGACAAGATGGCCGGCTGGGACCTCTCGAAGGTTTGCTCTGACAGCCGCCTGTTCCATGGCTTCAACCCCGACGAGGTCGTCCACATGACGACGCAGGCGCGCGTCTACCAGCTTATGGGACAGTTGCTGACCACGCGTGTGCTGACCAGCGCAGGCTGTGGGGATCCAGAGGCCGCGAGGCGCGCCGCGGGCGGGTTCGCCGCGGAGATCCTGCACCTACTTCGGCAAGCTGCCGAAGCGACTTCGACGCCCCTAAGATTCGTAGCGATGCCCTACTTCGCGGCAGCGGTGGAGACCATCGAGAAGAACGAACGTGACGCCGTGCTAGATATGCCTTCGGGTCTTACGGGCGCTTTCATGTCACAGGCCGCCGCCGGGGTCAGTACGGCGCTGCGAAACCTATGGGCACTAGAAGATCGACTACCAGGAAGACTATGGCTGGACCATGTGCGCGAAATATCCCCGTTCTCCCTAGCGCTTTAAGAGACTACTTAGAGAAGGGAGGATAGAGATAGTTTATTAAAGTACTTTATAATAGAGAAAAATAAAAAAAAGGGGTCTAGAAAGTAAACATTATAGCTTATAAGACTTTAAAACCCAATTAAAGTAAAAATTATATCTCGTTAATATTTTATAAATTATATTTACTAAATATATAATATCATATATAATTATTAAAAGCTTATATATTACAACATAAGTATGTATCTAAATAATGCAGGTTTTAATTGAGTATAATATTAATAAAATTGTCTTCTTAATTAATCATTAATTTATATTAAGAATTATATTTATAGTATTATATAACTAGTATTAACTATATTATATATTATATTATAAAATAATTAGTATTAGTCTTTATAATCTTATAATTTTAACAAATATATTGTTTCCTCTTTTTTATATAATATAATAAGTTACTTATGAGGTGTTACGACCCAACACGCATGACAAGGCCAGGGCCTGCCCCACAGGACCTGCGGCGGCTACCACACCATATATGCAGAAGTACGAACTCAGGGTGACTCCTCTCGGGACGGAAGAACTATGGACAAGTCACGTGACCACAATCACACGATAAGATAAGGAACGGACGCCCGTGGAAAAGTGGGACGGACGATCGTGCATAAGTGGGACGGACGACCGTTCGGTGAACGGTCGGGCAATCGTGAACAGTGGCATCACAAAGGATATGTTCAGAGACGAGACTTGTATATAGTATGGACTTGGGCCGGGCTCAAGGACAGACTTTCCATAGCTTCTTCAGCAATCAACTTAGTACCAGATCTTACGATCGCTTTCAGCTATCTTCACTGAGAAACCCTTCTGACAAGACTACGATTGATCACCGAAGCCTTAACCACCTCACGACTTACAGACATAGCTTCAGGGAAGCTATCCACGACTACGACACTGTTTAATTAGTACTCGCAGCCTCAACTTCTGCTAACATACTCACTACGACTAGCTGGCCGTAACATAAGGATATTAGTTATAGAATTCGGAAGCAAATTTATAAAAATGATAAAAAATACTTATTTAGCTTATAAGAAAAAATAGTTTAAGTATTTAATGTAATTATGAAAAAAGAAATTATGAAATAAATATTTAAAACGTATTATATAATCTATATAACGTACTTTTAAGATTATATTTAGAGAAATCTAAACTTTTATAATAGGTATTATATTTAAATAATCTAATATTATCTAAAATACAGTAAAAATATTTTATAATTATAAGAAAATCTTTTATAGGATTTCAAACTTTACAATCTATATTATATTTACTTTATTTTGATTTTCTCTAATATACTTATATTTCGTAAAGTTGAGAATTGACTAGAAATAAACATTTAAAATATAGTTAAAAGGTATAATTATATATTATAATTCAAAATCTTTATAAGATAAATAGATTAATATAATATTAGAATATTAATAAGTATAGTATTATAAATATATTATTAACTTAACTATGTATATTATAAAATGTTGTTTGTAAAATATATTTTAAATACGTTTATGCTATTATACTTTATTAATGTAAAGGAGTGTTATTTAACATCAAAAACTTATATGAGTTTTTAACAAAGTATATATATATTATACCATATATATATATGGTAGTTTCTTTCCGGCTTTATAGGCGCAAAAGATCGACCTTAACGGGATCACGCTTTCAAGGGAAATCATACGATACGGTACACTTTTTAACTATATAATACGCACAATGTGCCCCAAGCACGTACTTAACGCAATATAGTGATTTCGATACGAAAACCTACTATATATATATATTTTATATTATTTTAATAACTAATTAAAGTAAATATTAAATAAATATATTTAGATTGTTATTCTGGAGATATAATTTTTAATTATTTATGATTAGTCTTCTGATTAGTCATATTATATGAATAAAAAGTAATATAATTATTCTTTAATACATAATAATTATCTTTTCTTATTATATCTTAATAAAACAAGAATCTTTCTAAATACTATTTCATAGTTTATTTTACTATTACCTCTAAACTATCAATATTAAGAAATATTAATACGTCTTTAAATTCAAAAGACTTAACTTAAATTAGTTATATTTTATAAAGAATATAGTTATTTAGCTGAGTTCATATGATTTTCTATTTATTTAATTTAAATAAAAGATAGATTAAATTATTTTAATATATATGTTTAAATAAATATTTCAATTACTCTAGAGAAAGGGATTTTTATAAAGATATCAATATTATTTAAACTTTCTTTTAAGTATTAAATATATAGTCTAAAGAGCTCTTAATACTATACATCGTTAAGTAAATATTATATAGTTATACTTAATATTTTATAAAAGAATACGAGCTATATTGATTAGTTCTTTATAATAATTATAATTAGGAAACCGCTAATGTCTTTTTATTATAACTAAAGCGCTACTTATTATACTGGTATCGATCGAATACTAGTTTACTCTCGTTGAGGAAGAGATAGGTAAGAAAGAAGTGAAGATAAACAGTCCGCCACTCACCGGGTCCGCGCCGCTCATTAGGCAGCCGCCGTGGCGGCACGCTGAGTAGCGGCGCCTGGCGGACCACCAAGGAGCGGCAGACGGGCGTCGCAACACACAGCAGGAGCTTCGGCTGGGGGAATTCAGCCAAAGCAACCCCTCTGCCACATCGCGCGCAGCCTCGTGTTCGGTCCCTTTGCAGATTTCTTTGAGGTAAGGCACTTTACCCTAGACCAATTCTGCCCGTACTACGTCGGCGGCAAGGCGGAGAAGATGGCAGCGTGACCGGATGGTTGAATCTCCAGGGGCGGCTGGCCTGATGTCGAGATCGGGTGGATAGGCGACGGTGATGTCAAGCCTGCCACGGCGCAGAGAAAAAGTCCGGGTTCCGATTAGGATACTGGGTACCGTAGAGTACGGCACTTGGGCGCGTCTACTACCGCTTGCCTCCCTTGCATGAGTCAGTATACGACAGGTGTCGTTTCTGCGTGCAGCGGCTTGACGTCGATACTTCCAAGCCCGGAGCCTGTTCACCTCGAATTGGAAGCTCCATCTTTAGGTGGAAGGTACAGGTAGTGGATGTAAGATCGGGGCATCATACAAGGTCGCCATCATCCCTCCTGGAGCTACGTGCGTTGCTGCTGACGTCAAGCAGCGATAGCTGGGACGGCGAGTAACTAGAGGCAAGGTGAGGAACCCGGTGAACTGTGGGCGCAGGGGAACATGGTATGGGGGTATGTGACGGTAGCCGAGGCCCCGCTAGTGACGGCCAGTCAACAAGGCGTAGGCCTTCGACGTGCTCGCCACAACGCTGCAGCCAAGGAGTGGGCCGACCCCTGCGGAAAAAGACGGTCAGCCGAGTACGTGCGACACTGCGGAGACCCCGGATCGGCGCGGGAACTGGAGGGGGGAGGGGAGGCTCACAGTAGATCCAGTGGTGTCGTTCAAAAAACCCAGTGACGAGCGACGGCCCGAAGCTACGGGCGGGGTTGAGGCAGGCGCCGGTAAGATCGGTCGCGGTCATGGTCGCCAATGTCACGAAGACCGCGACGCCGGCAACGGCGACTGTCTGGGACCCGTGCCCACCGTCGTTCAGTTTCAGCACGCCAAGGAGAAGCAAAGCGGTCATGATCGTCTCCACGAGCAGACCCTGTGTGACTGATGTACGATTCCCGAGGGGGGTCTCCGCACCGATCAGTGGCATAGAGAAGACGTGCCGGGCGAGCAGGGAGGCGACGAGGCCCCCGAGCAGCTGGGACGGCACCAGGCCGAACGCGGCCTGCACGGAGAGCCGCCTCGAGATGACCAGCCCTACAGTAAGGGCCGGGTTGAACCAGCCGCCTTCACGGCGGTGGAAAATCAGCAGGCTGAACGCCAGAGAGAGGCCGGAGGCGAGGGAAAGAAAGACGAGTCCGCCGGATTGCAAGGATGGGAAGGGAGGGATGTAGACTACCCCGGGTTCCTGCTCGTCTACGGGGGGTTGGGCCTCGATCGCCTTATCGTACGCTACCTGAGCGGCCGCGAGCACGAAGAGTAAAAAGGTGGTGGTCCCGGCGAACTCCGAGAGCATGCACGAGACGTAATTGAGCAAGGCCGTCCTCGGTCCGGCTTTGTCAAGGCACGCTGGCGCTCCACCTTCAAGCCCACCCGTCGGTGTAGCGTAAGGCTCGGCATCTGACGGATAATGCGGCGGGTAGATTGAGCGCATCTCGACGGCGTCAGGGTGACAGCGCTGGGCGCCGGCTCCGTGCCCGTTGCCGGGGCGGGACTCGCCGTCCCCGGGCTTGTTGTCCCACGTACCCGCGGCCGGCGGTTGCGGATGGACGCCAGGCGGCATCGGGGGGTGCGCGGGAGAGGCCATGCTGAACGCGCGTCTTTAGAGGATGGAGGATGACGGGGGACGTGATATCGTCTAACGACACCGGCTTTATTACTTGCGGTCGATATATGCAGCGCCTGGGCGGGGGTGTGACCTACTCAGGCTTGATTTAACGGAGGTGTTGGTCCCGATGAATCTTAAGGCCAAGGAGAGGGGGCTTGATGGTGGTCCCTCGCCGTCCAGTATAAGTAGTACCTTGCCGCCTTGAGTGAGGACGGGCGCAATGCTGAGGCTTGATGGCCGAGGCGGCACCTTGGCGCCTGTATTTGATGCCACACAGAGGCGAAAGGCGGGCGTCGTGTATTCGATAGGCGACCCCGCTCGACGAGCATGCCTGCGGGAAGGTGACGGGCCGTGAGCCGTGGCCTGCGATCGCAGAGTCTATGCCCTCCAGAACTGCAAGGTGAAGGCCACTTCCTTCGGGCCCAGGACTGACGGAGGCCGCGTGCCTGGGCGCCAACGATCCTCATCCACCAGGCGGTGGCGGCGGGAGGTCTGCAAGGGTGAAGCAGGTGACGCCGTGAACTGGACCAGGTTCGGGGGAATCCATGATAAACGGAAGAAGCCAAAGCATATAGGTCTAGCTTTCCGGCATGTCGCAAACCTTCGCAGGGTGAGCACCACTGCCCGCCGAAAGGCTAAATCACCCGAGATCCTGTGGGCCTCCGGCCCGGGCACGAACCGGCCACGTCGACCTTCTCCTTAACCTTGTCGACTCCGTGACTGAGGATCGCGTTCTTCCAGCACACTCTCCCACTGTTTGGCGCACAACTCTCGCAGAAAGTCTTGATCGGCCCCGACACCCTCGTTTGACTTCCTCTTCCCCCCCCCTCTCCCTTCGCCCCGCATTGGAGGGGCCGGAAAGGGACCGCGGGTCGATAGTCTCCCACCGGGCCCTTTGTGTCCTTGCAGTAGGGGACAGCATGTATGACGATGGCCCTGGTCCTGAGTCCATTCCCGAGCGGTACGCCTATCTGCTCTACGCCGAATTTCCGAACATTGAAGGCTAGGTACAAATTCGGACTGTTGCAAGACCCCGGGCGTTTGAAGCATCCAGCAGCTCGGAGGACCCTACCGCCTGCATCGTCCTTCGATCAAAGCCGTGTCTTTGCCTGGTGACTTGGGCAGGCTGGGAGAGTGGGATCGCCAGATGTCGAGCACGGGCGGGCGAGCGCCTATCCCGTACGGACCCTCCGGCCTTGGAAGTATGCGGTCTTGACCCGTGGGGGCGGGGGACTGGACGGGACGCCAGCATCGGATCGCGATGTTGCTGGGCTGGGGAACGGCGGAAGAGGGGGAAGGCTGCGGGGGCCCGGCGACCGTTGGACGGCTGGTAGTCGTAGGTTTCACAGCGGCGAGAATGGTGTGGGCAATGGCTGCGCAGGCGTGGCCGTGACCACCGGAGAGACTTCGATCATCGCCTTAGCGCCGTTACTGGTCGTCATTTCAGATCCCTCATCAGTCATCACGGCAATGTTTGCACAGCGGCGGTACGAAGTTGCCTAGGAGGCATGTAGATGTCTCGGTCTTGGCCTGGTCTGGTTGTTTGTGCCATGGGCTTCTTCGACACGAGCTCGTCCATTTTTGCGCGACCGGGGGACAGCAGCCGCATAGAATGGGAATAGATGGATCGCCCGGCTTATCATGTTTGCGTAGTGATGCCATCGCAGGGTACGTATGCGCCAGTCCGGGTCGAGTGCCTCGTTTACTGGCCTGTTGAAAGTGGAGGAGCGACGAAGTGTGACTTCCGGGGGCCCCTGCGACTGCACTGACTCGCAGATGAGATAGACTGTCACTTTGATGACGCAAGGAGTGCTTTCAGCAAGGTAGTGTGCCGCTGAACACGATTGCTATGAATGCCGCGTTTGTCGTTTGCTCTTTGCTGTTTGCTGTTTGCTGTTTCCTATTCTAAGCAACTTGAGATCAAAGAAAGTAAATTTTCGTGAGTCACAAGTACAGTAATACAGTTTTAATAACATAGAATAGTACCCACCCAGGTTTCCTATGCACTCTTCCGTATTCACTGTTGACTATTTGTTGATTGCCGTCCTCGTCATTGTTGTGGTGATCGCCGTTGTTACTGCGGATGCTATCCCACTCATCTCCGTCGTTTCCCGTTACGTCAATAGAAGTCTTTGATAACGGGGATGTACGATGTATCGGTGTGTGCCGCTCGTGGTCATTGCAATGTTGATGATGTGAGACAACAGATGTTCTCTCCTGGCGTTGGGGTGTGGGACGTTTCGCAGAGTCACGATTCGGGCATGTAGGCAGTACAGTCGTCGTGCCCCGTTCACAATCGGACTGCGTTTGGTATCCCTCCCAAATCCCTCGTACCCGCATCCACCTTGTACAGCCTCTGTTAGGACCGCCGTTAACGGTCCTACCTTGTTAGCTGCCTATCTTCGGGCGCCACAATGCCGCCCGGAAACAACATCCCCTCGGGCCTAGCTAGTCCTGGGCCGTATTAGGCTTCACTTCCGTCCGCCTCATCTCATCTCAGGGCCGGACGGCTAGTTCGGTGCGGCGGACGAATTCATTAGGGCTGAAAGCTCAGCCGAGGGACCAAATGCCCTGTTCAGCCTCGACGGTGTCCATGTCATCAGGTGTCGGGATGATGACGAGTTGGACCGAGTCCAGCAGCGCTTGATCTGCTATTCGTTTTCGAAACGCGTTGATGCGAAGATCGAGCGCGGCGTATGATTCATGCAAGATGTGGACAGGGCGAAATGCACATACCCAGTACTCGTGGTCAGAGGAGTCGACCTGAACAGGGGCGCTGAATATTTCCGACAATGTCTCCAAGCCGTCCCATTTGCTAAGGCACTAGCTATAGCAAGATTCTCCTCTGGTTCTACCTAAGCTCACTGACAGCTCCTCATTTGCAGCCGCCCACGCGCGTAAGCTCGCCGTCTTCACCTCCTATGGTGCGGTGTTCTAGCACGCATGGCTCCCGCAGCGGGGGGATGGTCTGGTTCTTCCACCGGCCGAGGGCATGATGAAGTGAGAAGCAAGATGTTCCGGCCGCAGGCGCAGTGTTGTAGCTACCACCACGTGTGACAAGGCGGACCCGATGTACGATAAGGGCAGCCGTGGATGGTCGGAGTGGGTCGAAGCCGTTGAAACGTATAGTGGGAGGAGGAGGCAAGTTGGAGGATATGGCACTCGCTCTTTCGGGCTAAAAGGGGTTGCTCTAGTCTAGTGTTCACCCGTAAGTCCGTAGTCTAACCGAATATAGATTTTAATCCTAAGACAAGGACACTTGTTCGGGCATCCACGAGAGATCAAGGCGGACTAACACCGGGCCGATCGTGGCTTGATGAATGAACCTGTCGGCTGGAACTCGAATCTGTTTAGTAAGACACCTCCTTGCTTTTAGACAAACCACACGATGTGTGGTTGGTAGCCCTTGATGGCCTAGTCATTTGCTGTTTGGGCACTGCGTGCTCGGAGAAGGCCGACAGTGGCCCCGTACACCCTGCTGATCCGGTGAAGCGCCGCTAGCCCACTCGTCACAACCTATCTATGCCGATGACGGGATCGAGCGAATGCTCTGTCGACCGCGGAGGCTTTCGTCCGTGCTTGTGATGTAGTCAACATATAGCACAGCACATGTAAGTGGGGCCTTCAACCGTGCTCCGATTGGTCTCTGGAAATGGAAAATGGAGAAGCTCTCGTGAGAGCCTTCTCTGTTTGCGCTACCCCTGCTTCTACCAGCTGGTCAACCCTGGTTGACCCCTGGCCTCTCATCTTGCGTGGCAGCTCTGGACA
Source organism: Colletotrichum liaoningense (assembly GCA_027406045.1). Taxonomy (NCBI): domain Eukaryota; kingdom Fungi; phylum Ascomycota; class Sordariomycetes; order Glomerellales; family Glomerellaceae; genus Colletotrichum; species Colletotrichum liaoningense. The sequence continues at coordinate 136,206 of JANVYE010000013.1, read as the reverse complement.
TACCGTGGATCTTGCTCCCTGGGTCTCTCCTCGCCTCCGTGGCACCCTTGACGAGTCTAAAGAATTACACTCACGGCACGCAGCTAGACGAACGAGATGCCCCCGGAATTTTCTATCATCACGACGAGTGCGAGCCCGCCCGCGGGCTCGCGGGCGCCTTCCCTCAACGTCGTCGACCTCCGGGCACCTCTGCAGCGAGAGCCAGCGCTCCCTTCCACTCGCTGCCCCTTCGACGGCAGCTCCCCTCCATCTGCCGGGACGTCTGTACTTCACACGTCGACTGAATCAGCAACTAACTGTATTCTCGTATTTGCGAGTCGCAAAGATTTCACATTCTCCGATAACGAGGTAGTCAGAAACAGCAGTGCTCTGTCGTCGATTATTCATCCCGTGTTCGCAATAAAGCAAGCAATGTAGGGCGTCACGCGGCCAGCGCGGTGTCTACTGTCGAGGCCCTTAGCCCCCTTGGACAAGACTATTTATATTTACTTACTTGGTTCGCGAGGGGTTAGTGAACATTGCGTCGGTCTTGGGGAAGCCGGGGTGCGGGGAGGAGAGAGCAGTTGGGTCGAGGACTAGTGATTTAATTACATACTAACTAGAGCGTAGTGCACATTCTTACTATAAGGCACCAGTACATATAAGTGAGAGAGACATTAGCGTGCGACGGGGGCGTTGCCATCTCCATAACAACGGCCAGCTTTATTGAGCTGTCCCCACCTTAGAACGATCTATTACGAGGTGTCTGCGCCGGTTAGCCAACTCGATACTCTCCGCGCCGAGGCTCGCGTGGTTATAATACCATTTTCCGTGTGTTGCACACTCCGAGAGCCCGGCGTTGTCGTCGGGAAGCGGCTTCCCGCAGTCCACGCAGTAGCGGCTCCGATGAATCTCGTCCTTGCACCATCTTTGACTGGCCTTCTCCATATCTTTCCGGGCCGGCAAGCCCCATCTTTCCATCCACGGATCATCCACTAGCTCCCGAGCCGTAGCCCGGTCCTCTGGCACCCATCGGAACACACGCCCGAGCAATGCGCCGAGGTCTCGCAGCTCCTCCTCTGGCACTATGTCTTCCGTTCGGGGCCGGCGAGCTCCCAAGCTCCTGTCTTCCGGTATGATCTCGAGCACTCGTTGTTCAATAGTGGCCAGCGCAGGGCGACGACGGTCAAGCAGCTTGCCGTCATCGTCCACGTATTCACTGCGCTTGTCCCATGCCTCCAGCCACGGCCTCGGTGGTGGGCCCATCAGGCCCACCAAGTCGGCCCAGACGTCGTTATGGTCTCCGGGGCAGGATCCGAAGATGTCGGTGGCCGCGTATATCTCGAACAGCAGGCAGCCCAGTGCCCAAACGTCGGCGGGGTAGCTAATGAGCATCCCCAGCTTTGCGGCGACCATGGCCTCCGGGGCGCGGCACGAGTCCGGGGTCTCGAGGTCTTGCCGTGTCTCGGCCTCTGGATGCCACGATCTGCCAAATCCCTTGATTTTCACGCGTGCCTCCGCGAGCCCAAGCTTGTCACATGCACCGCCCAACATCAACTTCTTGACCACGTAAAACGGCGGGTTTATCGGCACAGCGGGGTTGTCGGCGCAGTCGGCGCAATCGGCGATGTCGTTCGCATATACATCAATCGGCAAACCGATCGGCCATCCGTAACAGTCATAAAGGTGATCTGGCGACAGATTGGCGAACTTGCAGTCCGGGAGGGTAAGCATGACATTGCCCATGTGGAGGTCTAAGGACACCTTAGCCGTCAACGTTCCCTCGCGCTCTGCTTGTCTCTCTGCCACGAACGAGCTTTGGGGTGGTGTCGAGTAAGGTACATACCTCCGTGCACGACCTTTCTCGAGTGCATGTATGCCACCCCAAGCACGAGCTGTGCCGCTACTGCCCGCGCAACCTTGGTGGGGAAATGCCACAGGCCATCGCCGAGACGTTTGCTCTCCGACAGGCTCACCCGCGTCGGGCTGCTGACGAGACAATTGTGCCGGCCGTTCGGCCCCAGGAGTCGAAAGATGCTGGTGGACGGGTCCAAAACGCACTCGCCAGGGTCGTCTTCCGCATTGTGCCGTAGGACTTCGGCGACGGAAAGCTCGCGTGATACACCTGGTTTACCGCCCGACATATCCGCCATGCGGATTTTCACGGCAACGTTTTTGTTGGTGGAGCCATCATGCGCAAGCCAGACGGTCGAGCCAGAGCCGGTGCCGAGCTTGTGAAGGATGGTGTATTGGCCATTATTCAGACGATGTCCGATCTCGACCGGGTGAAGCATCCCCACTTCATACCATGAGTACGGCTCTTCGAGGTCGTTCTCGTTCCGGAACAGGGCTTCGAGCTTTTCTCGTTCCCGGTCGTCCGAACGCAGCCACCGTCTGATGGGGCAAAAGTGTTCGACGGCGGGGATAGCGTCGACCTCAAACTTGCGCTTGGGGACGGAGGTGTCAACACGTACAGCGATGCTCTTCTTTAGCATGTCGATCAGTCTTGTTCTCGTAGTCGTCGGGATTTCAAGAGAAAGAAAGAGCAGGGAAGGGAGTAACGTTCTCTTCAGTACCTCACTCTTTCGTGCCAAGGCGAATGGGGGAGAGACGCCACGGGGATTTTATAAGGGGGGCGGGGGCTGATGCCATGCAAGCTACGTTGTTCAATGCTTAGTGTACCGGCAGCTTAGAATAGATGGGAAACGACCTCGTGACGAGGTGGGGGTGTTTCTTGAGCACCCCACCGTAAAAGACAGAGATCAACGACGGAAGTGGATTAGTTCAAACATTGTTGGTGGCATGGGCACAAAGAGACGTTGGTCTCTTTCACCCAAGGCGGTCTCGGTCCGGGGGTGACCTTGACTTGAGATCCCTTCAGGTACAGCGAAACTTTCCCAGCATCGTCTAATGTCGAACGTGGAATTCACCAGATTGACCTTGCCGGCATTCTTGAGTCGCCCGTGAGACATGGGACTCTGGGGGCAGAACCGGTTTAGCTAGCCTGGGCTGCACGGCTGAATCAGTCGTTTCCTCTCTGTTCTGCCTCTGACCAGACTCTACCAGGGCCAGGGAAGATAATCTGGCATACGACAAGCTAACGAGTTCCGCAGATGAGGGATGCGCATGTCCGTGGCAGCGGACATAGCGACGGCGGATGGTCCGTTTACCTGATATCGAAATAGCGATCTTTCAAGCCAGGTGCGTTAATGCTCTAATTACGGGATGATATGCCAGACTCGATTTCTAGAAACACTTGTTCAAGAGTAGTCGTGTCTCTCCAACCCCGCGCCGCAAGCAACAACACCAGCAACAACAATTGTAGGACAATAAGAAAGAGGCAGACGAAACTGAAAAAGAACAAGGGCTCAAAATAGGTCGCTCCCACGAAGAGGAGCTGCTATTCCTGTAATTCCTTTCGGCGATCTGTGTCTTCATGTATAAAGGACCGGACGGCTTTCAAGCAAAGTCGTGACTAAGGTGCCTTGCACAATGGCACCACTGTCCCTTGGGTGCACGGATTGGGCCCTTCTCAAGCCCCAGGACGACGATGCTTATGCGCAACCAGCAAGGTGTTCTTTACAATGATGTAGAGCAACACAAAGCAAGTCCATGCTACATCTAGTACTTATCTAGTCGCGCCAGGTCTTACTACGCTGATGGGTTGGCCCACGATCGAACCTTACTCAAATTCAGATTCGCGTGCTGCCATATCATAGACCCTACCGGCCTTCCCTCTGGCACCGTTGCGCAAAGGTGTTATACGCTACAGACGAGTAGAAATAGACGCTAGCTGGACGTACCTCGACCGGCATTTCTGAACAAGCACAAGGTACCTTACCCCAGACTGCCCGAGGTCTAAAAACTATGGTGAGAGTCACATGGAAAGTTCGTAAGCCGAACCGCTATAGTAGACAGCCTTTCGACAAAGTACTTGCCGCTCACTGGAAGACGGCGACTTTTAACCATCGGCCAGTAGAAGAACTCCTGATCAGGTAAGTACCGGTACCCTCGCTATCCTTACTAGTTCATTCTTCTACCACTCCGTCGGTTTGCAACGGCCTGGACGCGAACTGTAACGAGCATTAACTAATCTCCTATAGGTCTCTAGTTCACAAAACCTCGAGGCAACGCGCTGCGAGAGGATGCCCCCGAGACCGCATACAAGACAACGATGACTGGCATGTGACTACCTCTTGGCTGGTGTCCGATGTTGCTTTCACTACGGCCCATGGATACACCAAAGGCATGAATGACTTCGACGTGAAGTTCACAACCAGGGAGGACAGGCCGGCGCGAGCGCGGTGGGTTTGCGACCCGGAGGGCTACCAGTGCGAGTGGCCGCCCGAACCTCGCGAGGGCGAGGCTCCTCGCTACCTGATAGAAGATATTGCAGAAGAGGAGCTCAACGAATTAGTTCGGTTACATTGTAGCGGTGAAGACAGCGAGGATACAGTACAGTCCCTTATAGAGAAAATACTCCCCCACCGATATAGGCTCGTCGTCCGTCGTGGCCCAGTCTGAATCGTCGAGTTATTTCTCTTGTATACTTTAGGGATCGATTTCTTTATTTAAGCTACTTGCTTCTTTTTTTTCATTTAGTAAGGCGCAGGATAAGATAGATAAATAGTTTGCTATTAGAGGAAAAAGTATAAATGAATTCGTATTTAATACCATATCAAGCGAATAGGACTTTTTATTAATAATATTATAAAGCTAAATATAGAGCTCTTATTCTTATTTTAATTTCTATAGCGGTTTAAAACGAAAATAACTATCGTATATTAGGTATCTACTTGGGTTATATTATACGTATTTAATAACGTATATGATAAGCGAGTGAAACAGACAAGCGAGTGAAACACAGAACCGCGACCACATCACTTTCATGCCATCGGGCGCTTTTCTTCCACAACTCACTATGACCCGCCAATGTAAAGAATCCAACATTCAGCTTGCCCTCCAGGCTATTCAAATTAACCAGAAACTAAGCGCTCGGGCTGCAGCTAAGATCTATTCAGTTAGCCACGTCACGCTAACCCGGCGACTGAAGGGAATGCCATCACGACGTGACACTATACCGAACTCGCGCAATTTGACGCTTCTTGAAGAAGAGAAGCTAGCTGAGTATATACTCGACTTAGATTCCCGATCATTTCCTCCCCGGCTTCGTGGTGTTGAAGAAATGGCGAATCGATTGCTCGCTGATCGTGACGCGCCCCATGTTGGGAAGCGATGGGCTTCGAACTTCGTAAAGCGACAACCACAGTTGCAAACGCGTCGTTTTCGCAAGTACGACTACAAGAGGGCCCAATGCGAAGATCCAGTCGCGATAAACGCGTGGTTCTCGCTTGTGGCGAACACAATCGCGAAGTACGGTATCGTGGACTCAGACATCTACAACTTTGACGAGACTGGCTTTATGATGGGCCAGATCTCAACCGGCATGGCCGTGACCAGTGCCGAAAGGCGTTCAAACACGAAAATGATGCAGCCTGGCAATCGTGAATGGGTTACAGTCATTCAGGCCATCAGCTCGTCGGGTTACAGCGTTCCGCCGTACATCATCGTTGCGGGCCAGTATCACCTCTCCACCTGGTACACGGAATCTGGTCTCCCACACGACTGGGTTATTGCAACGTCTGAAAATGGATGGACAACAAATGAAAGAGGTCTAGATTGGGCTCGGCACTTTGAACGGCACACAAGACCGCGTGGAAAGGGTCAATATCGCCTCCTCATCGTCGACGGACACGAAAGTCATCACTCTGCGGATTTTGAGCTTTTTTGTAAGGAGAACAACATTGTCACCCTGTGTATGCCGGCTCATTCGTCTCATCTACTCCAGCCCTTGGATGTTGGATGTTTTGGGCCTCTGAAAACGGCGTACGGTCGAGAAATCGAGGACAAGATGCGTCGGGGCAATACGCATATTACCAAGGAGGACTTCTTCCCGGCGTTTCACAGGGCTTTCGCGCAAGCGATCACGGAGAAAAACATCCAGGGAGGATTCAGAGGGGCAGGGCTTGTGCCTTTGAGTGCAGAGAGTGTGCTCTCAAAGCTTGACGTGAAGTTACGCACTCCGACGCCTCCAGGATCCCTCCCGACAACACCCCCGGCATGGACTTCTCAGACACCAAACAACCCAACCGAGGCGTCTTCGCAGTCACAACTCATCAAGAATAGAATCGCCCGTCATCAAAATAGCTCCCCAACTTCAATTATCGAAGCTGTAGAGCATCTATCCAAGGGGGCTCGTGGATTCATGCACCAGATCGCCTTATTAAGATCCGAGAACCAGATCCTTCGAGAGGAGAATAACCTACTTAGTCGACGCCGGAGAGCTAAGAAAAACCGTCTCCGACAAGGGGGAAGTCTCACTGTAGCTGAGGGAGAGGACCTTCAGTCGCAGAGAGAGGCTACAGCCCAGGTAGAGGAGGAAACGCGCCGGAGTAGTGGTCGCCGACCGAGGACTGAGACGGGCCAACGACGATGTGGCGTCTGCGGGAACACTGGTCACAATGCGCGAACATGTCAATTCAACGAAGAAATGTCCGAGGATGAGGATTCTGAGTAGTTTTAATAAATCGATGAGGTGGGCGTTGAGATTTGCTGCTTTATGTGATGTGGTCGCGGTTCTGTGTTTCACTCGCTTGTCTGTTTCACTCGCTTATCATATACGTTAGTGAAAAAGCATATTAAAGTATGTGATTTTCCTTAAATCTCTAATCTTCGTAAGTTCGGTTTTTTATATTTACAAAGCTAGAAAGTGAAAATATTATACACTATTAATAAAGAATTTAAAAGTCTTTTATATATTAAGTTTAATTAATAAAGTACTTAAGAGCATTAGAATTATTTATTAAACCTTTCTCTAAAGGTTTGTATTAGATTATGCTTATTTTATAATCCTAAATTTATTAATAAATAAAGTACTTATTAGTAATTTTATTGTAGGGAAATTAGTCGATTATTTCGAATATTAGGTTAATAAAGTAAGTTAATTAAATAAAATAATTTATTGCGTAGGTATAAAAAGGATGTTTTAACCGTAGGTTAAGTAGGCCTCGATTATTAACTATACGGTTGATAAGTAGCCCCTGCGCTACTTTGGGGTCGAATTAGACTTCTAATCCGATAGTGGTTCTTTATACTATTAATATAAAATTAATTTATAATACCTATAGACTATTATTATCTTATAAGTTATATATAGATAAGTAATGAAACATAATATAATCTATTATATACTATTTAAGCCATAATTTTAAATAAACTTAAAAACAAAATATAAGTAATGTATTAATTTAAAACCAAGATATATTACAAAGCTAATATATTATACCATAGAATACTTGAAGTCTTATCTTTTGAGAATATAAAATCCTAGTTTTAATTCTACTAAGTAAATAAAATAAATTATATGATATAAATTATATAGATAATTATATAACTAATGTAATATATTAAGTTTATTATATAGAATAAGATCTGTTTCTGATATACTTTACTATAATAAAACGAAGGAAATATATTTTAGTTATCACTGTATTTTTCAACATACTTTTAATATAACAATAATCATAATAATAATAATAATAATAATTTGAATATAGTAAGTCTAAAATATTTATTTATCATCGAATATTTCCATTTAAGAAATATATGCTATATCAGCTATATATTACTTTTAATATATAGGTTTGTTTTAATATCATATTTCTATATATGATAGTTTGACTTTATTGTAAAAAGCGTAAAAGATTAATTTTAAAAGAATATGGTTTTAAAAGAAATTGCGTAATATAATGTTTTTCTTTTTATAATATAATATATATAACTTTTGCTATATATATTTAATATAGTATACGTAGTTTATATTATATATATTTAATATTATTAGAATAACGATAACTGGGACTAAACGTACGATACTTTAGAAGTAACTAAACTACTATTTAGTTACGTAGATATTCTAATACGTAACCTACTCTAATCGTATACAAGGACATATCCCAAAACACTCTCTCTTTTATATAAACTTAAGAAGATCATCACAGAATAGAATCACTTCTTTAACCACTAATTTATTACCGGGATCTATATATACATCCCCCAGTCCGTCTAATAAATATAATATAATATTCTTAATATAAAAACCACTATTTAACTTAATATATATCTCATTATATATATTACGTATTAAGAAAATATATTAATAAACTTAGATCTTAAATCCTTTAAATATTATTAGTAACCTAATCGATAGCTTAATATATAAGTATAAACTCTTTTAAAAGAATATAATAGTAATATTATTAAAGAATAATATAAATCAACAAGAATGTGTTTCATTAAAGTATATTTTTAAGAAAGTAATTTTCGTTTAGTTTAATAAATATAAGAAAGGGACTTTAATAAGATTAAGTATCATTAAGAAATTCTATAATATAGTATAGCTTTGAATTATATAATACGCGTAATATATTATAGTTTAGTAATGTATTTTATATTAAGTTTATAAATAATAAAAAAATAACTTAGTCTTATTAAAGTCGACGATTTATATCTCTAAAATCAAAATAAGCGTTATTATATAACAGAACAATATAATATAGATATACTAGAAGAATTTCTAATAATCGTTATATCAAAACCTTTTTATTAAATAGAACAAAAAACATAATTAGATTACGTAAAAATGAATCTAAAATTAAGGATTTATATTATAGTTCTTATTAAGTTTTAGTTTAAAATAAATTAGCTTTTATAATTCAATACTGTTTATTATTTCCATTTCATAATTGTAAATAAAATAAACTTATATGGGATAATTTAAATATATATTTTACTCAATACATTCCATTATGAGCGTAATCTTATTAGAGTCGACGTTTTATACCTATAAAACTAAAACTAAACTACTATTAAAATAAAATAGAAGCTTACATAATTATAAAAGTAAATATAATCACGTTTTATCTTTTTATTAAAGAAAATATAGATTATATATATATAAAACTAATAGTCTATCTTCGCAATAGTTTAAAGTTTTAAAAGGATAATATATATAATAACTAATAAAATAACTATTTAAAAAAGTATAAAGGTAAAGCAATATTATAAAACGTTAATTAAGTAACAAGAAGGTATTTATATACTTTTATAGCCAAGGCTTTAAATATATAGATCTATTTACATATATATAGTAAGAGGCGGGGCTATAGTAGGGTATAAACACCTCTTCATCATGGGAGCCAGCCACTATCGCACGAGCTGGCACTGCGGGCGCGACGCCGAGCTCCGGAAGGGAAGGAAGAGCAGGACTGATTTTAGTTTGGGTTGATAGCCGGTTTCTGCTGCGGTTGGTGTGACGACTTTACCCATTTGAGCTCTGGGAGATGCCCGGACGGCTTCTTCCTCGCAGGCCGCCGCTTTGTATCGGCCATGGGGTAAGGCGACGAGGTTGCTCGTGTTTGCATGTCGCGAGTCCGCGCCCGAGGGGGCTTTGATACTTCAAGGGAGTGCTTTGTGATTCTGCCGCGCTCGGGGGCCTTTGCGCCTCCGGCGGATGGGACAGATCGATCACGGCCGCGATGACCGCCTGAAAGGACGCTGGATACGGCGACGGTAACACAATCATCATGTACCTCTGGGCAGTTTCCCGAAGCGGGTGACGATGCCCTGGCTTCCTCCGGACAGGCCTTTATCTCACCCGCTTCCGTAATGCATAGGCCACGGCCTTCGTCATAGGCCTCTGCGTCAACGAGACAGCAGTTGTACCCCGTGTCGTAGTACAGGGGGATAGTCAAGGTAGGTCGCCGCCCGGGGACGACGGCCTCGCCGGGGGCTCCGCCCGTTCCCAAACACTCCCTCTCGACCACGACCGTCGAGGCACCCTCCGCGGGCAGAAAACGCAATATGAATTTCCAGTTGCTCCGGCATGGCCGAGGGAGCTCGATCACGTCAAAGCAGGTAGAGAAGCCCATCTTCCTCTTCTGCAAACGACGTTGAAGGTAGGGATCACATATGATCCTGATGCGCGTCAAACCGTCGCACGGTGTTATCAAGGGGTACGATCGCTCCTGTAAGATGGATGGTCGGTTAGTGGCTGGCGCGTACGAGAGCTCGTGAGGCCTGGGAGTCCGGGGGCGGGGAAGGTCACTTACCCAGTCCAGGGCAACCGGGACCACTTCTTCCCATACTACGGGCGGTTGTGCGTCGCCCGACCCACTGGACCCCACGCTGAGGGTGCCTAGCTGGAAGCCAAAAGCTGCGCCGCCCTCGAAGAACTCGGTGACGGAGAGAGCACTGCCGGCCGCGATGGCGGCTCCTTTCGAGATGTTCCAAGAGATGCTGGCACTCGTCAGCCAAGGGCACCAAGTCGAAGGGAAACGGTCAACATCTGGGTTGGGAGGTTCAAGAGGCGGAGAGAAAAGGAATCTACTGCTAGCACGAACTCGTGGAAATCAAACGCCTCGTAGAGGCTCAGGGGTTGCGGCAGCCCCTGGCTCGTACATGCGCCCCGCAGCCGGCCCTGTACAACTGAGTTTGTGCCGCTCCCTCCCGACAGTACTACCCTGACAGAGGGACTGAGGCGCGCGGCCTCGGTGATCTTAGCCTCGGCTACACGCAGCGATTCGCCGAGCGCGCGCGTAAAGAGGCTTTTGGACTGGGTGTACGGGATAGACACGGCAAACGGTTCTATACCGTCGTATGCGTCGCCAGAGTGTAGTATTATTGGCTCTACCCGATCAGTGGCGGACGTCTCGATACTGCGGTGGAAGTTCTCGAGCAGTCCTTCGAGGTGTCGGGGTGTTAGGGGGTCCTGTCGCGTTAGGGACACGGAGCGGACGCAGAATTTGCCGACGAGCTGCTCCCACTGCTGCGTGCCCCCGGACGCGGCTTCAGGGGCGATGGTCAGCGCCGTTACGGGAGAAAGGTTTGACGCGTACTCACAGAATGTGTCTCCCAACCTATGGTAGCTGACGTCACCGAACTCGTTCTGGCGTACGTTGAACATGCACCCGTTCTGCGGACGATTACTAACATGGCCGGCCACTGGCGACCCCCTGCCTTTTGAGCAAGATACTGACACTAGAGCGGGAGGTGATGGAACGGCGACCGTGGAGGTCAAAGGGGCTAGCTTACCATCGTGCAGCTACTAAAATCCAGGAAGACGATGATGGCGGCGGGTATCGACGATGGGAGGAGCTCCCTCACCAGACCCGCATGACAAAACAAGGTGTGCGCTAGTGCTAGGCTCTCCACGTGGAAGCTGATGCGGGCATGAGGCTCGACCGCAGTCGAGACGCGAAGTATTACACGCCTCAGAAGGTCCTCATACCTCGAGAGCTCCTCTGACCCCCAATGATCTGGATATGACAATCCGATCTCTGAGATGTAGAAGCGTCTGCCGTGGATCTCACTCTCGCCGTGGCAGTACTGGTCAACTTGGGCGAGGACGGGTTCCATGATGGAACCCAACGCGTCCCGCATGCACTCCCAACTCGAAGACGCCTCGCCACTGGCGAGCTTTGCGTCGAGCGCGTTACACCCGGTCCGAGGCGGATGGGAGAAGAAGGCCTTCGATGGCACCGACTGGCGGCGGGCAGAGAAAGCATCCCTTGTCAACACCTTCCCACAGTCCTCGACCAGGTAGACGGTGGAGTTGAAAGAACCTCTTATGTAATGATCGTCGTGGGCGGGTGTCGACTGCGTGTTCATGATCGGGGTGGCAAGCCGCGCTTGGCGGGAGAAGATGCTGACGCGGATGGCCGTGGTCCCCCAATCGATGCCTAGGATGCTGCGAAGAGACCGATGTCAGTAAACAATATGGTGGGTGAGGTTTTTGCAACGACTGACGCGTCCTGGCGCGTGCGAGAGTGTGACGGCCACATTTTGTCGTTTTCGTTGCTCTCGATTTGGTGGACGGATGTAAGCAACCACGGCGGCAGGCGATGCTGGTAAGGAGTTGGGAAGAGAGTAGGTAAGGTGGGAAGGTGGTACGAAGCCTGATTACCTTATGATGTGAGGACGCTAAGGTATCTACCTAAGGGCAGGCAGGTACCCTTCCATTGTGACGGGACTGGACCAGGAGAACATTTACGGATCTTGCCTCCACTAGGTGTCCGGCACTAAGGTAGGGGCAGAGCACCTTCGCTTGGGCAAGGAAGGTATCTGGCGTTAGGCGAGGTGGCACCTGCTGCTGCCGCCGTCGTGGCTTTTTCAGGCTACCTACCTAAGGTATCTCGGGAGGTACCTATGTAAGGTAAGGTAGGTGGTAGGTAGGGCAGGCACGGTGCAAGCGCAAGTGGAGGTTCCTGCTGCACGTGGGTCATCCATAACCCGGCCGAGACCTGGACACCGGGCACGAGGGCGAGGTCCGGATTAAGGTAGGTATCGAATCTCCCTAGATAGGTTACCTACCTTACTTTGGGAGGTACCTTACCTTACCTAAGGTACCTACCTTAGGTACGTTACCTACGTAGGTAGGGTACCTACGTAGGTAGGGTACCTACGTAGGGTACAGCCGAAGTTTTCCTTGTCGAATGCTGGTGTCCATCACGTTCGGCGTGATGACGGAGCCTAGAGGCAGGATGGAAAACAGGTGACGTAGAGTTTCACGTTTCCGGCGGCGAACATACCGTACCCTGACTGCTCGAAGCGAACTCTGTTCCTTTCATTGCCTCCCGGCACCTTGGCTATCATTCTCGCTGATGGGAAGGTGTAAGAGGTACGCACGTCCGAGGTAAGGTAGGACAGTAGCATGCCTCGCCGTGCGCGCCGTGAATGCGTGGTGGAGGTAAGGTACCTACCGTGCTACCTTACCTTACCACCTTACTACGTAAAGTAGGTAGGGCATCAGTACCGTCCCTGGAAGCTGCAGCCACGCTGATATTGAACCACAGCGTCGACAGCGATCTCCACCTCTGCGACTCGCCAACGGTCCTTTCCGTTCTAGCAACTGGCCCCAGTGGTGGTAAGGCTGCCGATCGACTGTGTGTGGGGCACTGTCGTCCGTGGCCTTCGTTGATGCCTTGTGATGACGGAGATCTGGAGGCCTGGGAAGGACTTTGGGGGCATTATGGCAAAACAAGGAGCTGGACTCGACCGATCAGCTCTACCGAGACGAACGATGGTGCCTGGCGGATTTCCGCCCTGCTCTCACTTGTGCTGCCCTGGATGTAGCGGCTTTACGTCCAGCGTCTCACTGCGCGGTTGGTGTCGGTGAACAGGCGTTGAATGTGGGGATGAACAAACGGGTTCCACACAATAGTAGCATCCTTGCCAGCGGAGTGGTGCATGGGCGCTCTCGTACCTGTTTGGATGAATGTCTCCGCATTCAGACAAACCGCCGGAGGGTTCACTGCTAGGCTCGTGCGTTCGCATGTTTGCTGCTTCTGCACTGCGCCTTCGAGGAGGGCCGGGAGTGGTTTGGAGAGCCCCTGTTGAGGCGACGGAGTGTGGCCAGTCCATCTGCCATGGCCTTACACGGTACACGCCAGCGGGCGTGTGAGGTGAGACGAAAGTGGCCCGAGTCAACGTACCCAGCTAGAACCGAGGAAAGAAAACAAACAGTCTGTATGTACTGGCTGAAGAGAAGATCGTTGTGGTGAAGCACTTAGTTGGGGGGGGTGGGGGGCGGCAGGCGAGTGACTCGATTTGCGCGGCGACACTGCTCCTCCTTCTACAATGACATCGGACCTCACATTGACATACTCCTCAAAGAATACGGATGCGGTTTGGAACCAAGGTAGGGCCATGGATTGAACCACCCTCGCCACCTCAATATCCAGAGCATGCGGCCACGACGACCGTAATCGGGAGGGTCGTCTCAAGGACAGAGATAGCGTCCATGCCCACTAACGAGAGGCTGTGTAATATGACGGGCCTACCGTTGTGCTAGAGCGATGGGGGACCATCTCGCAAGGGAAGTGTGTCTACCGGCTGCGAATCTGGAGCCTGGCGGAGACGTGAGACATGGTCGCGTAGGAAAGGAGGAGCTGATCTGCGATAAAATGGCCCAAAGGACGAGACCTCGAGCTCGGAGAGACGCTCATGCTCGTGGCTAATTAAGGAAGAATGAACAGGGCCTACCGATCCCATCAGATAGCGGCTGAGCATGGGACTGAGTATAGGAGACTACCCGCCCGACAGTGCGGAGGCGTACTTATCCGATACCGAGTCGAACGCTGACTGTGTGCCTCGTGGAGCGTATAAGCCGACGAGGGCACCGATCCCGGCACGCAACCCAAGATCCCTCGCTTGCGAAGCCTTAAGACTCCTTCTGGATAGGGCGCCTAGTCGACCTGGTTCTTGTGGCAAGAGCGCTGCCAGCGGTCGCTTCCCTCTCGTCGCTAGCGCTACCTACAAGACCGTCGCACTAGAGCGGCTCACACTACAAAGCTAATACGCAATTCCGGTCTTTCGGACGGTAAGAGTCGACGGTAGACACGGAACGGGGCGGGAGACTGACGCTAAGAGGAGTGATCTCCGGTCTAGCAAGCTCGACCGCTTTTCGGGAGGAGGCTCACGCCCATTGCGCGTGTACTTCACTCGGGAATCGAGCCATGGCCAAACCGGTCACAGTCTTCGCAGCGATCGCATGAGCCAGTAGATAATAAAATATAAGTGCGGTTCAAAACGCGAACCTGTCTTGAACTAGGTGCTGTCGCCGCTCGAGGTCACAGCTCTACTCCCAGCGGATAGACTGCGTACATCGTCCGACCTCGGGCAGTAGGCGGCAACGTAGCGAGCACGGAGTCACTATCAACAAGTTCACGCGGCAATCCCGAGAGTGTAAGAGGAGTACATTTAGGGGGCCGTTTGGGACCTCGGCAAAATCGAATTAGACCCGGTGGTCCTTCAACCGGCTCTCTCATCTAACCTTACTACAAGCTCATCCCCCGCCCCTGCTTGCCTACTGTGGTCGTCCGGTCAGACAATCCTGCGAAGTACGCGGTGCGGGGTGTTTAGTCACTCGAGTTGAGACGCATGTTGGCATGTGATGCCCGGGCGAGTCGATCGGAGGGATGGTCGGTCCGGCTGCCCTGAAGCGTGGGCCAAGGGACTTGGAGTGCATCCGGTGCGGCCGGCGGTGCCGTCTGCTTCCAAGTCGAGGGGCTCATATCTTTCGGTAAGAGGATGGTCTGATGCTCAGCTCCTCCTCGCTCGCCGCCTTTCTCTTGGGAGCTGCTGGTACCTCGAACGGGCTTTCTCCTGTCAATAAGTCCAACCGGGGGTACCTTCGAGCGACGTCGCCGGGCTCATCTGAATCGTATGGTGACTCCTCACCCGTTTCGAGAAACGAGGCCCATTCCTCTAGGCTCGTATCCATCGCCGGGTCGCTGTCCGCCTCTTCGGTATCATGCTCTTCCTCTGTTGTCGGCCCGCCGGTGTGACGGAGGGCGCTGTCGGGCACCCAGATGGGGGCGTTGATGGATTCGGCTGCAGCCCTAAGGGTCTGGATTTGCTGCTGAAGGTCGATAGTGGGACATAGCTTCTGGTTGCGTTGGGCCACCGCCAGGAGCTCCTCGAGGCCATCGGCGGTGCTCTCGATGACTTCCCTTAGCTTGGCTATGACGCGGGCCTGCTTTCGGATCTCTCGCACTGCCCGAGTCTCCATGGTGAGCCCGGCCGATTCGTTCAGGGAGCAGGGGGGTCCGTCGGCGCCAGACTCACGGTCCGCCGTGCTGGGCGGCTCTCGCGAGCTGGCCGTTGGCCTAAGAGAAGACAGCGGAGGTCGAGGTATAGAAGACATTATCCCCTCTCAAGAGTTGGGCGGAATGGGCGAGTCGAAATAGGCGAGGACGGGTTGCCAGACACTTCTGCCGGTAGTCGGCCCAAATTGAAATGACCTATGCGGGAGGAAAAAGGATGGGAATGGGAAGGGTGCCCCCGAGCATTTATAAGCTTACCGTTGGCACTTTTGGTGCTGTAGTAGGGCATGTCCTGGTCACGTTGGCCGACTCCCGTTGGTGGCAGCGTCGTTGGCGCTGGGGGCCGGACTGCCTGTGCCGCGGACTGGTGGACTTTTCGCTGTATCGATAGAGCGCACTGTCTGTCAGAGACGAAGTTGGTTGGCGAATTTCTTCGCGGCGGCCGATTCCTGGTGGACGGCGGACCTCGGTCGAAGCGCCGGCATCTTGGCAATTCCCAAAATTGGCAAATGTGCCTAATTTGCCGCGGAGAAAGAAGGCGGAATAGAGTGCTTGTCAGGTCGTGATTGGCTCCGCGAGGATAAAAGAGGTGAGACGTGATTCGCATGTCTATATCTTACGGCCGTTAGCAACGAAACCCAGTAGTAGGAAGAGCGATGGCGGGCGTGAGGCTACGCTGTAAGTCTCACGAGCGAGCCCGGGGGAGGGGAATATGGTGCCAAGCGAAAGAGACTCCGACGCGACTGGCGGCGGCTTCCTGAGCTGCCGAGACCAGAACTACACGTACTGCCGGAGGTTGAGCAAGTTAACGTGCGCGCTGACGTTAACGTCCTGTGATCGGGCGCGAGTCCTAATGTTCCGTCGCAACTTGACTGGGAGGTTTGAGGCGTACTTTCGTAGTCTGGAGAGGAAATCAGGGAACGAGCGAGGAAAAAGGGAAATCCTTCGGTTTCATTCGCGGCAGGCGGCAAGTGACATCTGCAGAAGGGACTTTATAGAGTATCGGTAGCGCGTGGAGTTCAGGGCAATAGCGAAGAAAGAGCCGGCCGCAATTGAATATCGTTCAAACAACCTGACCATGCAAAATAGATTTCTCAGCCAAGAGACCTAGACCTGAGGATCCGCCGCTCGGAAGGGACCTATCTACCTTACCTTAGGTACCTAGGTAGTAGATGGCAGAGGTAGCTTACCTATGGTAATCATGTACCCAGCTTATATTTAGCATACCGTACCTAGGTACCTTACCTTAAGGTGCCTCATCATGGAGTCACAGGCGCGCTTGCCCGACTTGCCCGACTTGCCCGACTTGCCCTGCCTCATTCGTATGGGCAAGCGCCAACTCATTAGGTTCTTTCCGTCGACCACGGATACAATCCGGCTATCGCAACGGGCACAAAAGACCTCTCCCCCGCCCTCCAACCTAAGGTACCTTACCTTGCCTGTCCTTCGCAAGCGACACCTCACTACCACTACCTGCCTACGAGATTGGGCAGCTTGCTTACCTTACTTCCCTGCTTGACCTATTGGACATATTCCGGTACCTTCCTACCTCATTGCGAACCCACCCGTCACATACCTTAGCCATTCACATTTCTTTCCAAAACAGACGCGTGTTTCCGGTCCTGCCCTACAGCGAGAGGGCTCTTTTCTCGTCAACGTATAGCTAGCGGCATCGGACGTCCTCGACTTCGACGGAGCTTTCGCTTTCAACACAATTCTACAGGTCCATTCCACCGGGCGGCAACTACGCTGCTGAGGCAGACCACGTACGTGTAGCATTTCGTCACGTCCACACCCGGGAGGGTTACCTAATCCAGTTCCGGATTTGGTTCCACACATCCCGTCATGATAGGCGCTTCTGCTGATTTTCTTTCCATTCCTAGCATAGCCGGTGACGACGCCTCTGTCGCTTTACGATAGAATGGCGTGCGAAGGCCGCCGTCCAGGCGGCCGCTCCGAGGAGTGCGAGCGTCCCGCCGTGCCCCGCCGAGGGGAGGACGATGCTGTTCCCACACAGTTTGGATGGGACGTCAAGGGCGACGGAACCTCCTCCGGCCCTTGTCAAGGCAGTCGCAAGCTTTTGCCGCAGGCTTCGGGTGAGTTTCCCAACGGACATTGGTCCGGTACACCCTCATCTCACATATCATTCGAAGGCTAACCTACAACGGCAATATACTAAGCGCAGACTGCGAGACGATCATTTCCACCAGTGCCGCAATTCAATGCCCAGCAGACACCAGTGTCGTCGCAAAGAGAGAGACCGATGCCTCCAGCGCCGGTGAGGGAGATAATAGCGCCGAGGGAGTTGAGTTCCAGGAGCGGGATGGTCGTCCTCGCGACCACGATAACGATGACTACGGCCAGGGGGACCAGCAAAAGGTGAGCAGTCCTCCTCGAGAAGCGCTAGCTAGACAGGGAGTTGGGGCAAAGAAAGGTTGACGCTGACCTGTCGATAGCATGTCGTGGACGATGGCGGATGCGACGGAGACGCGGTTCAGCGTCTGGACCAGTTGTCTCTGGAACCAGAGCCAGTCTTGCCTGGGGTCCCTCACCCTGCCATGCTGAGACGCTTGAGAGTCGAATATGCGTCTGTCTGGAATGTCGCCACGGTAATGCATGGAGGCACAGACGCGAGCATGCGCCGCTTCGGCAAGGTGACATTTCGCAGAGTGCTCGCGAGGATGAGCCAGTGCGACCGTGAGCCGCACCACGAGGGAGATGCACTCGACGGCCAAGAGGTTGTTACCATGTGGTAGTGCTGCAAAGGGCTAGCCAGACAGCACAAACGCGGAGGCTTCGGACGCCAATTTGCCTTGCCTTGAAACCTCCGTTGGATAACGGTGCGATGTCTCTGAGCTTGCTCGGCGGGAGCAGAGTGGTTGTGCTCGCTGCATAAGAAGATTGGAAACAAGGCACTTCGTCGATGGATATCGGAATGGGACGCAGTCACGCGCGTTTAGTGCGCCGATGCGCCTTAGAAAGATGGCGGGTTCCCGACTTCTCGAGGCCCCGACGGAGGGGGCTTAACGCCCATAGACTTACTAGCATCTATGATCTTCGCCCCGATCCCCTCTCTCACCTCAATGTATGCTCTCATGTTATATCCAAGTTTATGTCCAAGTGTGTATCCGTGTTGAGCAGAGGAAACACTCAAACTCCTACACGTTCTCTACCCTGAGACCTGGGGAGAAGGTGTTCGTCCATGTCCAACCTCGCCATGCCCATGACAAAGGCCGACCGGTTGGACCGGCGTACCTGGATTGAGATCTAAGCGCTTGGCCTTCATCTTCTACATCCAGGCTACCATGGCGGATGTCCGGCCAAACCGCCGGGGTAGACGCTGGGCCGAATGAATTGCGTGTACTTGGTTGAGTGTTCCGCCAATGGTGGAGATGTCAGGAGGGCCCTTTCGAGGCCTGTAGCTCTGCAGAGAGATGGCCGAAATCGACGTCGCTTCAGGTGCGGGCTTCGAAAGCCCTGGGGGTTCCTCACACTTCCAGACATAGATAGTCACGGGCAACGACTATGGACGAGGTGCCTCGAGACTTGGTTTACCGGAGGAACGGTCAGCAGGCTGGCCACGTCCACACCTTCCACGCCTCGAAGTCGGAAGCTGGAGTACCGTCTGGGTCTGCAACGAGCTTGGAAACAGGTCATCCTCGCCAGCCTTTGTGATTTGAACGTCCGGGGAAAGTGGGCCGCCGCGGAGGAAGCCGGCGTGATGAGGCAATACGGGAATACGACACTCGAGTGGCAAAGCTAGTCATGGCCCAGAGAGAACTTTGCCCCAGCCACGGGCAAGGCGTGGGTGGGCTAGTTCGTGTTTTTGTGTCACAACGTTGTTATACTCGCGAGTGTTACCAAATGGCTCCGGTCTTTGCAACTCGAGGGCCGATGTACGTTGATTGCACGGTTGGCGTGGCTGGGCTTCGATACCTCCTGCTACTCCTTGGCTCGTGCTGCACGTAGGGATGGCATTCGGCGTCTCATGCGGAGTCTGTTTTCATTTGCTATCTAGTACAACTAGTGTAACAAAAGTGCTCTTGGACAGAACCTCCACCCACCTATCCCGTTAACCTCCGGACGCAGACGCTTTCTCTGGTCGGGCGTCTCCCCGACCGATCCCTTATGCCATAGTGTTAGAAGCCCGGTGTCTCGCGGCCTTCATCGGCGCTCGTACCCTCGAGCAATGCGCAGGGGTGAGACATCCCCGCTCTCTACGGAGTGCTCATCCACAGGCTTACCCTCTCCGGCTCAGTTGTGGCGACGGATGGACTTTTCAAATCTTTTGATTGTTTTCTTGATGAAGTCAACTTCCTCTTGGCCCTTCCGCACCTGCTTGTTCCCGACTGTTAACATAAGACGAGGATCACGCCAGGTCCCGGCGACGTCGGGCCTGATTCCGTGTGAGGGTTCTGGGGTGTGCGCCTTTTCACTGTCGCTGGGACCCTGGCCTTTGTCGTGGCCGCGGGCCTTTTTTTCGGCGACGATGGAGGCGGCGACCAATTGCAAATCGGAGACGGCGGAGAGGAACTCTTCATCGGTCATCTCGGGGGTTTTTTTCTTGCCATCATCGAAATCTTCCTTTAGGCTGACCATCATGGCCTTTAAGTCTTCCAGGAGGGCTTGGTTCCGCTCGGAAATCGCCTCTAAGAACAAGGTTCGTCATGTTAGCCATATGAGTTCTGTTGCTTTGCTTTTCTTCTTCCTGTCTTTTCCCTCCTTTGCATCTCATGTGTTCGCACTCGTGGGGGCGACGACGGGCAGGCTGGCTCCGTCCATGCCGGCCCCTAGCGGTGAGTATGCTTGCCATAGGAAGCAGTGTAGACATGGGAGGGACGAAAGGGGCCGTACCATTCTCTTGCCCAACGTCGTTGGCGTTCTCCTTGGTGCTGTCCATGATGGAGCAGGTGGTAAGAGTCGGCCGAATGGCGACTTTTCGTCTCGGGGGATTCTATGTATAAGGTAAAGAATCAGTAGGGTAATTAGCTGGCCTGTTTGGGGACGGCTGTTGGTACCTGGCTTGCCTTGAGGAGATGAGGAGGAGGGGGGGTGTACCGTGAGAGGCGGTTCGTATAGAGATGGGAGGAAAAGGGGAAGTGTGAGAAGGAAGGAATGCAGCGGAGCGAGAGGAGTCCAGATCCTCAGAGAGGTTTTATACGCCTCGAGAAACATAACGGTACCTCAAGGTGAGGGAAGGCAAAACACCTACGGTAGGGTAGGTAATGTGGGTCAGGTGCCCATCTACCTGAGGTCAGGTAAAGTCGTGTAACTGCCTAGGTAAGGTACCTACCCATTGCAGGCGGGCGGTGAGAACCTGGGCTGAGGCATCTTGCCGGGCAAGGTAAAGGGTAGGTCGGTCGAAAGAGCACCTTTTTCAGGCAAGGTGAGGTGGCCAAGGTAAGGGAGGTGAGACAGGGAGGATGAGCAAAGGAGCAGTGGGACAGCCTCCTGCCATTCACCTCATTCAATAAGGTAAGGTAGGTCAATATCTCGACTCCACCCGTGCCCGAGGTGCTCAAGGAACCCAAGTACTTGGGTACCCGTACCACGCATAGTCACAAATAGAAGGAGGGGCGAGTAAGGTGAGTAAAGTGCCTAAGGTAAGGTAAGGTGTGCATGCAATGCTTGCAATTTGGGTACGCCTGACGGAAACAGACGGGAGTGTCTAGCTGGCCAGGCACCCGAGACCGTTCCGAGGTCTTCGTAGGGCGTTCTTGTGTCGGACGGAATGATCAAAGCACAAGGCCTTCTTTGTTAAGAGGCTGTAGAGTACCTACCTTAGATAATGACCAGAGTGTTTGAAGGTAAAGGTACCCTAAGGTAAGGTAAGGGTCAGTCATCTGCTCGCCTGACCAGGGGGGGGGGGGGCTATGCGAGGGTGAGGCGACGTCTTGTTCCAACTGCCCTGGTTACCCCCGCCCTGGTTCGTTGCCGCGACGAGACTCCTTACTGTGGAGGGCACCAAGGCCTCCGCCGGGGATCGCAGAGTGACACGGGTTTATTATAGCGGCATGCCCTGGCCCACGGTATAGGTAGGTATGAGACAAGTTCGGTTACCTGAGGTAGGTACCTTAGGTGAGGATATATGGTACTTGAGGTACTTTGTAGTCAAGCTTGGTGCCCAAGGTACATGGGCCAGAGAGATTCGCCTCGGCGGCGCACCGTACCTACTAAGGTAGGACGCGCCCGGGCTATACGGGACCTTAAGTAAGGCAACATAATAGAATTATGACGACGGCGTAGGAAGGTGTATTGATCGATGAGATAAGGTTGATATTATCGTGCTCGACAAGGGACTGTCTAGCTATGGACAACGTCTACTACGGGATCTCCCTCCACCTGTGCGGCGCACTCGGCTGCTAAGTCGGTAGCTAGATTCTAACTCACCCTCGCCCGAGCTTGTATAGATAGCGCCTCTCTATCCCGACCCCGACGTACTAGGTAGGATTCCATTCTCCGTGGCCCAAGTCTTGTAATAGTGACAGCTGAATTGGGCTTCCACGTCTTCTAGGTGCTCGTCGTCTAGGCTCTGTCCCTGTCTCTGTTCCACACGGCCTAGCTCTGCCTGTTGATGGATGACGTCCTCTCCGGTGGCAGGGTGGGGTTGGAGAAGGTGTGTTCCCCCAACCAGTTGCATGGCCATCTTTAGGTAATACCGTAGGTCTTCAGGCACCTTCTGGCCCCCCGACGGCTTGGTTGCGCTCGCGTCGGATGGTGCGGCATCTACGCGACGTATGAAGTGATCTATGGCTGCCAACGCACCCCAGGCTTTGAGCTCCTCGGGGACGATCATGTGCGAGTGCACCGGCGCCATTCTGCCCTCGTTTTCTGCCGAAGTAGATAGCTGGATCTTTGGTCCGCGGCTCTCTGGTTTGTAGCTGTTGCGCCAACCGAGGCTTTTAGCGAGTGTCATCTCGAGGTACTTCGGGAGGTCTTTGCTGAGCTCAAAGTCATGCTTAGGGGCAAATGTGTGGACGTGACCGATGTGGCAGGTGTAGCCCGTCGACTTGCCGCTTACCCAGACCCGTACCAAGGCGTGATTGTGAGGGTCCTCGGGCTTCGGGAGGGTATAAGTGTAGACGAGGAAGTCGATTGACACGGACTGGCCGCCTGATGCGAGCACGTCCGCGACTGCGAGCTCGATCCACTCTATGGCCGCCTCCGAGAAGCGACTGGCACCAGTGCTGATCAGTGGGTACGTCTTCTGGCCGTTGGCGGGGAGCTGGTCCGCCATGGAGGCAAGCACGGAAGCCTTGATCTGCTGGCCGCTTTCGGTGCCCACCTCGGCTGCGAATTCTGCAGATGCAGAGGAGGGTTGTTTGTCCTGGGCCCGTCCCCAAAGGGTCTTCATCATGCCGATGTACTTGTCCAACTCTATCTCGAGGTCGATGTTGGCGAGTGCTTTGCGTACGTGCTGCTCGGATGGTCGGCTATCTCGGGTACGCTGCGCCGTGTTCTCGCTCCCCGCGTGGGCGGGGACGGGGGCTCCGATGCTGCTGTCATGGGGGGCCTCCATGGTGAAGGAGACAATTTCGAGTGGGTGCAGTGGTCGGCCGGTATTGGGAGGAGGACGGATGGGAGAGATGTAGTGCGGTGGAAAGGAGCCGGTAATGGGCGAGAGACGATGTGCCTACTGCATTATTGCCGTGGCGATTTTGACCTTTGGGTGGGTGGAAGGTGCGGCGCTTCATGGGGGTAGAGCCTTCCTGCCTTGACCCATCGGGTCTCCTCCTCGACTCGTCCATAACGTCCCCTAGATGAGACGAATACGGGTTACCAGCACCTACTTTACACGATCCAGATTCGGAGCGAGAGGCTAATTTTGGCCTGGTACCCGGCTAATTGTCGAGTAGTCTAGATCATCCCCGGGAAGCCAAACTACCTGGTGTCTATGCTGCTCTGTCAAGATGCGCTGTCCGAGTTAGGCTGCGAATGAGCTGCCGCGCCAACCACGGCTTGCTCGCCAAGTCGCAGCGCCCTGCCTCCCGTGCCGGCGCCTTTGGCCATTCTGGATCTCCGTCAAGGGATCTCCATTGCTCTGCCGCTGGGTCGCCTGCCTCGCTATTCACGGCGGTCTTATATGGCCGTACCCGAGAGCGCTGGGGAACGTGAGTGTTCGGTACGAGGTACGGTCACCACCCGGCTCCGAGACCAATCTCCGCCGTCCTTCTTGGTGGCAAGCTTGGATTCAATTTTCTCTCTGCCTCGTCGGCAGGAGCGCGGCCGAGGGCCGGCCTTACAAGGCCATCTCATGTCCTTCCAAGGCAAGGTAGGTAGGTACGAGGGAGGGGCCGGGGTGGTCATGCACGGCACAGCACTACGAGAAAATCCGCGGGCACTCGAAACAGGGATGAAGGTGGATATATACTAAGATTAAGATAAACAACCTGACCAGTGATGCTCTGACCCTCTGATAAATCGGTAGTGGCAGGCTGGTTGGGACCATGCCGTGTGGGAGGTATACCAGAATCGATCTGTATCTCTGTACACCCCAATCGGCTCGTAGATGGAGTTCCTGATGGCTCCAGCCATAAACGGGATGGGAAACGCGCAACGGTATCAATGCCGGCTCGGTTGAACCTCTGACCGCACCAGCACTGGGCCAAGGCGCCAACTCATTCTGAAGCGGACGGGGTTATTGGAGACGTTCAGTGAGTGGCCAGTCGTTGGTGTCAGGTAAGGCGAAGTCAGGCTTGCGTCTTGTCAAGCGGTTTCTACACTGTGAATGGACATATAACGGGGAGGCTTGCGCCTACGAGTGCACCCGACCACGTTTTCCTCGTGCCATGGGGACGGGCCCTGGAGGATGTTATCTACTACGACAGTAACATGATATCACTGTCGACCCGAGCGCGTGGGACCCGGGCACGCTGCGCAGGGATTTAGCCCCCGTTTGCCGAGTCCCACCGCTCCGAAAGCTCGTCGTTGGAGATCTTCGTCTTCCAGGGGAGGAACGCCTCCGACCACGATAAGAACGAATAGTAGTGGAGTTCGGCCGAATTATAGCCGTCATCCCCGAACTCAATGAACACCTCATCATGATGAAGGCTCCGGCCCCGATCATCGGGTACCCCAGATGTCAATGTAAGGATGATGCGATATGGACCACGGTCGGTCGCGGCCCAAGAGAGCCGGCTTATCGACGGGATGGCCAAATCTAGCTGGCTGCTCGGCGCGCCCAGTCCGGACTCCGTGGTGAACTGGGAGAGAAGCTTCAGCCCTCTCGGTCCGGCGGGGGCGTGCGTCCACCACAGGTCATGCCGTTTAGCGCGCGACATGCTGCAGAAGATATATCCAATCGAGAACCTTTGGTGGTCGCCGCTGTCGCCGGGAAACATGCGTCTGTCAGAGAGTAGGCCTGCGGTCTCCCGGACGCGATTCAGCAGAGGGACGAACTTTCCGGGGACGTGCCCCTCGGCCGCCTGACCGCCGGCAAGAAGGGGCGCCCTGGTGTTCCAGGCCGAGGCGCCGGTAACGGGGCTATGGAAGCGCTTGACGACATCGAGCGGGGTAAGCCGAAGGCCGTCCCGGGCCCACACGTCGGCCCCGTGGTCGAGAAGCTGGTGTATGATGGGCGCGGTGTCCGCGGTGCCGGGCGAGGGGTCGGTCATGTCGCCGCCTAGACGTGCGCAGAGGTGCAGGGCACATGACCCGTCGGAGCCTGGGGCATCGACATCCAGGTCCGCCTCACGCTTCAGGAATGTGGCGATAAGCTTTGGGAGGGCACCGAGATCTCTCTGAGCGGCGAGGTAGAAGTTCGGCGTGCGCCCGTCTCTCGGGTCCTGTGCGGGGGCCTCGGCGGACCAGAAACAGACTGCGGCGCGCAATGCGACGTTGACGAGAGAGTCGCCGGCGGCCCAGGGCACGGTGTTGCGGATGTGGACGCCCGGCTGCTCCGTGAGCCAAAGGGCGTACCTGAAATGCCCCGTGCGACACGCTCTAGCAAGGGGCTCCTCGCCCCACGACGTTGGCTGGTTCAGGGCCGTGGGGGTCTTCGCGAGGTAGAGACGCGCGATGCGGATGGTGGGCTGTCGGTCCGGGTCCGGGTCCGGGTCCAGGTCCGGGGATTCGGGGGGGTACACGCCGCAGAGGTCGTGCAACACATTGGAGGCCTTCTCGTTCCCGGTGTGCGGGGCATGCCACTGGCCGGCGGAGAATCGGTGGTCCGATGTTTCGAGGTCGGCGAGGTCGGGCCTCCCCTCGGCCCCGTGATTGAGGAGCGCCTCTGCGGCTTCGATCTGCCCGTGGCAGATAGCTATGTGGAGCGGCGACCTCCTTGCGAGACGGGGCACGAAGCGGTCCTGGAGATGAAATCCGGGGGGGCTTCGATCGCGGGGCGGTTCTTCCACGCAGGCCCAGCATGGCTGAGGCGGAGAATACGACGGGTCGGCCCCAGCCTTCAACAGCCGGACGACATATGGGACATGGCCGGCCACGATGGCGGCCTGGAGAACGCTGTACCCGCGCATTTGATGGGCAGACTCCGGCGCTGCACAGAGAATCGCAGACTGCGGCTTGTGAGAAAGACCCAGCCGGGGGGCGTACCAGGAGACTGGCAGGCAGGCGTTGAATGCCTCCACGCCGGGATCACTATTCTTGACGTGGTGTACAGCCATGTCAAAGACGGCGTCGTTCCGGGCCAGGATGCCCGCAAAGAGCGCAAGCCCGTGGTCATTGTCCTTTAGGAGTGCGCGTAGGATAGAGTGTATGCCTAGCGCCTGGTAGAGGCTGATAACGTCCTCTATCGTACCGATCTGCAGGGCGATGATGTACCATATGTCCTCGTTTTGAGGAACCGTAGCCCGAGAGGGGACGGAGGCGGAAGAGGGGCCGTCGGCCATAGCCTACTGATGTTGGTCTCGATGTCGAATGACAACGTCGGTAAGGCGGGCTGGCGGTAAAGAGGGAAATACTAGACTAAGTAAGAAATAGAAGTGGCTAGGTTTCCGATGCTCAAAAAGAAAAGATGCTGTGAGGATGGGAAACCGAGATAACAGTATTAAATATAAGTAGATCGGAGATGGTAGACGAAAGGCTAAGTACTTACACAATAGCTCTTACCCCCCTCGATGTTCCTCATCTTAGGCAGTGTTGTTAGCAGGCCCTATGTTACACGCGGCTCTTTGTTACCTACCTCCCTTGCACAGAGCTTTTCCTCTGGGCAAGGGAAGGGAGGGGTTAAAAGGTCCCATGTGCTACCGAACAGGCAAGGGAACAACAATTGGTACGCTTGGTCGGCATGTTCTCTCTATTGGTGTAAATATAGAGGGAAGGAAAACCTGTGGATTGTTTATTATAACGCATTTCCTGTTGGGTTTGCTTGCTAGGTTATGTATCGTCGGCAGCACCGAAAGGGAGAAACGGCCGCCACATTCAGCACCGGGATCTTCCCGCCACCACGTATGATGGAAATCGACACATTGTTAGAGATTAGACGGGCAAAGTAGCATACAAGGGCTGGGGACGATCCAGACAATGGGTTACGTATGCTTACAGGGGACAAATAGTGACCGGCGGTGTGTGGAATATCATTCCTCTCTGATCGGGAAATGAGAGATGATGATTTCGTCCACACAAAGGGGCTATATGCCACGTCACGACGAGCGATGTTCCCGTCGCAGGGTCGATGGCACTAGATCGTACGTTAGGCGGGGGGCCGTGTGCCCGGCATGCGGTGAGCGTCTGTGAGGACCTCAATTCTCAGTAGCCGTGTGCTCAGTGCTCCATCTTGGCGGGGAAAAGGGGCATGCGTATGGGAAGACGAGACTGTCGCTTCGCAACGTCTCGTGGTTCCCGATGTGACCTAGCCTTTGCGGGCTGTTTAGCTACCTTACAGTATACTATTAGTACCCGTCACGTCTCGAGATCTAGGTACCCAGCGCCCGTCATGGCAGTAGAGTTGCTGCCACTGGACGCCGAGAACCCAGAACTTCGTTGTGAGACGAGTCGGCGACTCTCGGGCCGTATGTGACCGCCATGTGCCATTGAGACAGGCCCAATGGTGGTTTCTATCGTCGCGGGGTCCCTCGGGGAAAGGGGCCCTCCTGGCGTTGCCCGTGCCCTCTCGGCCTCCGTGTCGAAGGCATGTCTGCGCGTGAGCGAGAGAGCCACCTGGGTACCTTGCGTGAATCTACTACCGCCGGTACGGGTTATGCATTCGAAGTTACCGTCTGGAGGCTTGGTCTGCGCGCGAAATGTGTAGATGCATACCTAGTACGTTGTCGGCGGGGCAGTTGTCTGACTGCAGTTGCCTCTGCGATGGGTGCTACCTCTCATGGTCCCTTCGTCATAGGACCTCCCTACCCTAAGCTACCTTATAGGTACCTTACCTTACCTCAGGCATCGGGAATGCTGGCAGCTCGGGCGTCTGATACCTAGGTAAGTATCTTTGGTAAGGTACCGGTACCTTAATCGGAGAGGAAGGACGACGGCCGACCCACTTTGTTTTTGAAGTGGGTCGTGCACGGGCCCTTCCTCCGCCTGGCCGCGTTGTGTCGCAGGATCACAGCACACTACTAGTAAGCATGGGAACGTATTATAGCTACCTTGAATGACCTCAAGGTTAAAGACAGGATAGCAACTGAGTGTTCATCGGCCTGTCTATAGGTGACTAGGCACCTATGGTGAGGGTGAGATAGATGGGGGAAAGGAAGCTCAGGTACCCGGCTTGCCCTAGGATAGGACGCGCGAGGAAGTCTGTGTGACGACACGACACTCGGCCCCGTGGGAGCTCTAGGCAGCGGCATTGCGCGAAAGGGATACAGAGCCAAAACCGAAGGTGGTAGGGCACATACTCGCCCACAGTAGCAGAGGGCGTTCGGGTGTGGGCAGTCTCCAGCTTGTTACTAGGTATAATGAACATGGAAACGGACCTGACTCGGGTGGAGCTTCTCTTGCCCTCAGCTCAGCCGCCGGTTCCAGAGAAATGTGCGGCGTGATCTGGACTACGAAAGGCTGCCGGACGCAGTTCAGGTCAAACTTGGGATTTCTGGCTCGGACATAGATCGACGTCAAGCTGGAAGTGTCTCTGCCGGATGGGAAGGAGAGCGACGTGCTTGTGACATTGGTCATGGGCGGGTAGAAGGGCCAGGTACGTGGGCGGGTACGAACAATCGACTCGGGCATCTACTTGCCTTTGCTGTAGTGCACCTTATCTCACCGTAGGTATGCCAAGGTAAGATACTGATACAGGACCTGTTAGCAAAACTTACAGCAGAAGACATACATACGTCACGAAGGTGGGAGCGAGATACCCGCCCGGTGGCCCTGAAGTATGACAGGCAAATCAATCAGCATCGCCGCAGCAAGGCAGCATATCCGTTCTGAGCCTTGGTCAACGAGGACACATGACCGGAAAGCCGCTATGCAAATACGGACAATGCCCCAACAGGGGGTGGGGGAACGTCCTGAATGGGTAGGGCAGTGCCTCCCTAGGCACTACATTGCAGCACCGATGGCATATTGTATACCAAAAAATACCCTCTATGAGATACATGGCAATCTCTGCAACTCCAAGTGACGTCTACGTTATGACTAATGACGAGTCCCAGATGCCCTCATATAATCCACAAGATAATAGATATGGTACCGATAACAGCTGTGGTTGTCTTCGTATACCTGACGAAGGGCATCCTGATTGTATCAGACCTGGTTCCTTACCCAGGCTTAGTGGACGGTTCGTGCTCCTCACCCTTCTCTGGTGCCCTTGTTCCTCTTCCTAGCAAGCTGGCCACTGCAAATACGATCATACCAAAGAACGGTTCTACAGCCAAATGCATCCTTGTAACACCACCGCGCGAATATATGTTCAAAGCATCGTTGCCATGGCGATCGAAGCGGGGTCTGCGGTCCATAAGCCTGCCTTGTGTCCGATACTCAAGGCGAGCAAGCCAGTCTGCTGTTGAGACCTGGCTCAATCCGAGTCTAAGGCCATGCCTGCCAGGGGGAACAAAGGGAACAAATCCTGTGGTGTCGGACAGCATCTGACAGGGAGGACGCAAGGGAGAATAATCTACCTTGTTGAACGATTTTGTCACATGACCACAGGGTAGGTGAACGACGGCAGGATCTGCCACTGTCGACAGCCGAGCGCGGACGGGCATGGACGGGATCGCCACCTCAACGCAGCGCCTCTACTGAACGGTTGCCGTATCCGTCGCATCGCCGTATGCCGGGAATGCGCGCTGACCTAGGCCTTCGCACGCCCCAAACGCCCGCCCGCCCTATTGTCGAAGCGCCTTCTCAAGTCGGCCCGGTACGGTCTCTTGACATCCTCTTCGACCTGCTGCCGGACGGCGTGAAGGGAACGGACGATGGAGAGAGCGCCCGGCACGTCGTCCCATCGCCCGAGGCTCACCGGCTTGTGCAGCTGATATCCATCTTTCGACCTCTCGGTCACCACCAGAAACCAGTCCGGGCCCCGGACGATAATGCCTAGCAAGGTCCTGACCGTAAGTCGTCCCGGCCGAACGGATTTTGCCATGGCCCTGAACTGCGTCACATGCCAGCTGGCCATCTGCCGCAGCCCGAAGTTTTCGACACTATCCAACAGAAGTGAGAGGACGACTGGCTTTTCTAGCGTCGCGGGCTCTGCCTCATGCCCATGTCCGAACCCTCCGTCCGGTTCGGCCACGCCGTGGGATTCTGCACCGTCGGTGTCGGGCTGCGTCCCGGCGTTACCCGGCCGTAGCCGACGTGACCGAACTCTACATATACCGTTCAGGGGGCAGTTCGCACCCGTCTGCACGCTACCAAGGCTGTCGAAGACGCACACATCCATGCCCGGGTCCCATGGTTCACGTTGATGATGCCCGAGCGCGTCGTGTGCAACGATGGAGCCCAAGTGCAGGTCCATTGGGGACCTCGGGAAGATGGAGAATTCGCCCGTCCGTGAGCCCGGGGGCTCGAAGACGTAGCGAAGCAGATGGAACGCTGCGTCGATGGTTCTGTAGTCTAACCCCCCCACGCGCACGCCAGCCGCCGAAGGGAGCACGTACTGGACCATGATGACTGCCACCCTGGCGCAGGTCTCGTCGAGCGCGGAGTCTGGAGGGAGGTCGGCGAGGAGACGATCAAACTTCAGGAGCGGACCTCGATAGTGAAAGGTGCTGCCGAAGTTGTGCATCGAGACCTTGTTCGGCCGATGTCGTGGCGGGACCCCTGCGTAGTGCCCGCAGCGAGGGTTGGGCCTGCTGCGGATCATACTAAAGTGGCGGACGTGACACGGCCTCACGGAGCCACTAGGGTCATAATCGTACAGCGTAGGGTCGTTGACGAGAACTGACCGAGCGAGGACGTCGGCAAAGTACCGGCGGGCCGTGGCCAGGCACACCGATATGGAGACCGAGACCGTGGTCTTATCGCTGCTGGGCCGGAAGAAACACTGGCGCTCCGTCGGGGGCAGAGATATATGTAGGCTAATGGCATGCCCGTTTCCGTCGATGTCGACGGAGAAGTTTCGCAGCCGCACCTTCTTGCGAATTGCGCGCCCGCTCGGCTGGGCGTTCCGGAGGGCGTTTGCGCCCCTGTAGTCGGCGGTGCTACAGCCAGGCCGAGTGGCGATCGCGCGTATCAGAGCCGCGATCATACCACAGAGACATCGCGGTGCTGCCGCAGGACGAGGTGGGCAACGTACTTGAGCGGTCGCATTGACACGGCCACCGGCAACTCGATGAGGCTGGGATCGACGGCGAGGTAGGCGCGGACGATCGGGGTCATACCGGAGGCAACGGCGGCCGTCCAGTGCGCCCGGGCCGGGGCCCCTGCGAGCACCAGCTTCGACACGAGTAGGCTGTGTCCCACGAGGGTCGCAATAGAGAGCGGCGTGACCGGCTCCAAAGGGCCCAGGCTAGAGCGAGCTGAACATCGATGGCTTAGGTCGCCTATGCTGATTTCGTCCATCTCGACGCAGGCATCAAACTTGGCCCCGTGCGTTAGGAGGTACTCGACGACCTCGGCGGACCCGGCGAGAACGGCCCAGTGGAAGATGCTCATAGACGACCGGACGTTGACCAACATCGGCCGGTAGGTGTCGATTGGCAGGACGGGAAGCCAGACGTGTCGGCGACTGCAGTATAGGTCCAGGGACGGCACACTGCCACCGCGAGAGGCATGCTGCAGATAACGCGACAACATGTCAATGACAAGACTTGCCGAGGCCGCCAAAGAGCCCGGGTCATCGTTCCTGACGCCTGTGAGGCCGTATGCCGCCGGTGGACAGAGGAGTGTGGAGATCTTGGTGGCGCCGGCGCTGGCGAAACGGCTGGTATACAGGTAACGAACGGCCTCGCACGACAGCGACCGCGAGACGCAGGCCATGGAAAGGACGTCGAGGGAGTCGAGGTGTTCCAAGATGCAGCATCGAAGCTCGGGCGGCAGTCGGGGCAGCATCGTGCTGTGTCTGACGGCTAAGGCGGGCGGTGCCTCTCGGGCAGGACGAGGAGGAATTCGGGGCGGTTGAATGAACGACCATTGCCTACGAAGGACCACTTGGACAGGCGGACGCTTGCTCCGACCTCTAAAGGATCCTAAAGATGCCGAGTTTGGGGGGACGGTGTCAGTAAGGTAAGGTGGGCTGCACATACCGCCGGGCCTTGGCCGCTCCTCTTCTCAGGACGTAGGCGCGGCGTTGGGCGGTCGGTCACGCCGAGTGCCTGTGCTCCGTACAACGAAAACCGCGACGTGTTCTGGCACCCTTGCTCGTCACGGGCGACCTGCGGCACGCGCCACACACTCCCTTGGATCGCAGATGGGGCGGGGGGTACACAATGCCAGCTTTGTCCGCGACAGGCGGGAATTTAGCCGACTGAGGCTCTCGGGGGCTGTATTCCGGTATTTGTGACTCACAAGAATTATGTCTCTGCGATAACAAGGTAGGTACTTAGAGCCTCTCGGGGGCGGAGAGCATCGCAAACACTGACTGGCGTGCGTATGGGACCCGCCGTGGAGGTGCAGGGTATGCCGATTGCGGTGGCCAAGGCAGGGGGGTTGGAGACCCGAACGCAAACACCGGTTCTTCCTTTGTCGCCCGAAGGATTTGGCAAACTCATCCTGCCCTGCGCCGGCTTCACGCCGTTTGGGCCCGATGCACTGGCGCGCAACACGCTCTGAGGCGAGCATAGCCCAATGGGCCGCCCAGGGCTAGGAGGGGGACAATCAACTCGTGCCGCCAGGACGACGAGTTCCGCGTCCGGCGTTCTGGCCAGGAGGCCGCGGTGGACCGGTGTCTCCCGCGACATGGGGCCACACTCCTCGACTTCCTCTGGTGTCCGCTCACGTTCGGCCGCCACATGGCCGGTGTGTGGCTGGTCCCCGTTGCCGTAACAGACAGACGTGGCGATGGTGCGCTTCTCCGCGGCGCGGCCAGACAGCTCCCTGCCAGCCTCTCGTACCTACCGGTTGTCCCGTTCGGGCGGCTGGTTGCTGATGGTGCCAATCGGCGGCATGGCCACTTCCTCACACTGCCAACGGCCTCCTACAGTAGACGAAAGAGTATGACCACCCTTCAGGAGATGCGCACGTTACGGTTCTGTAGCTCTCGGTCTGTCACTGACGTATCCCTGGAAGCCGTCAAAGTCGGGCTACTCGCGCACCATGTCCATGCTTACATACTCCGAGGTAAGCTCCTCAGGGTGCTAAGAGGATCTTCGATAAGACAGGTGGTATGGTGGCCGTTCCTAGTACCGTTGCTGTTTTATGATAGTAGAATTGGGCGATTTGAAGGCGGCGTGTGCTATGCAAAGGGTCTGTCCCCTCCTCACACGACCTTTTACATAAGTCCTTTGCGTACTAGGCCCACTTATTGCCCTGCCAGTGTGATTGGCGTGGGCGGACATAATTGATCGCCGAGGGGGGTAGAATCGTGCAACTGCCAACTTGGCTACTAAGTTAGCGTGAGCTCTTCCTCTAATGGGCCTAGGCAAGTACCTGACCCAGGAGCGCGCGGGTTCTGGCGCTGGTGATAGTATAATAATGTCAACTGCGGGCAGGGAGAAGGGGCGTTTCCTTAAAGAAAGCAGAGACCGCATCGCTAGGAGGCCGCGGCCGTCTGTCTTCCCGGGACGCCAGCGTCAATGCTATTTTCTAAAATAAACTACTATAGATCGTTAGGTAAAAGATTTCGCTATTAGGGGTTAAATAATATCTATATAAAGATAATTACTTAGTCTAGCAATATATTACATATTATTTCTTATTTTTTATATCAAAACGTATTAAGTTTATACTATATATTTATTTTAAAGTACGTAGGAAGAGATAAGTATTAATAAGACTTTTAAAAGAAAGCATTAGGACCTCTTTATATTTAGTAATATATAAATTATTTAAGAGAGGTGTTTTGTAAATTATCTTAAATAAATAGAACTCGATATTCTATTATTTTTATATTCTTATTAGGATATAATAAAAGCCTTAGAAATTCAGTAGACGTCCGGGTACTTTATTTAGTTTATTTAATTAATAGTGCTTATGATTATAAAGATAATTATACGTTTTCTTTTCTCTATCTTAACTAATAATTGAATAAAATATAAATGTAAAGGTTTACTTTATATCAGGCTAAGAGTGTATACATTACAGTAATTAAATTTATATTTAATATAATAAAAGAGTATAGAGAATTTTGATATAGCTGGGTAGTCTTTTAAAGTAAGCTAAGCACTTTTTAAATATAATAACCAAACCTCTTATCTTGATATAAAAGATACGTCTTATTTAATAATTATACAAAACAGACTTATAACTAATTTATATAATAAATAATAAAAGTTACCATATTATATAAATAGTAAATAAATATTAAAATAAACATATATTAAGATAAATACATATCAGAGTATGTTTATAACAGTATTTAAAGCTTTATTGATTATAATATTATACATAAAATAGTTTCTTTTCTAGCTTTATAAGTAAAAGAAATTAATTTTAATAGAGTTACGCTTTGAAAAAAGATCATATAATAGGGCATTTTCTTTTAAATATATAATATACGCAATATATCCCAAATATATACTTAACGTAATATGATAATTTTCATACAAAACCCGCTATATAATTAAGAATAAATAAGCTATCTTATAATAACGCTAATTAAAAAAGTTAATAATAAAGGTCGGCTATAATAATTAACTACAGTAGTGAGAGGCCTTAACATTATATATAACTATATATATATAACTTATAATTTTATTAGTTAGTTATAAATTATTTATAATAAATAAATTGATAGATTTAACTATATATATCGTATCGAAATTACTATATTATATTAAGCGCGTGCTTAGGGCATATTGCGCGTAATGTATAATTAAAAAAGTATATTATATTATGTGATTCTTTTAAAAGCGTAATCCCGTTAAGGTCGATCTTTTGCGCCTATAAAGCCCAAAAAAAAAACTACTACATAGGCAAAGTTATTAAATATAGTATTAAACTAACCCTATCTCTCTACTTACTTAAGGACTAACGAACTTATAAGCTACGTAAAGTACTTTTCTTTTCTAACTTACCTTATCTAACCTACCTACTTAATTAAGTACCTAAGTAAATAGTTTAACTTTCGTAGCTACTCTAAATACCTTGCGTAGTTTAAATAAGTAGTTTTTATATTTACCTAAGATTATATAATTAAACGATATAAAGGACAATTATCTTACGTACGCCTGAACTATAATTAGCTACCTAGCTCCTTAAGGTCCTCGTATATAAATTATACGCTATAGCGGGCTTTCTAAACAGGTTATTGCTTTTCTATTTTTAATAAGATAAGCTATACTTAGTGTTTTTACGCTTATTAAGTTAAGTAGAATAGAAGAGTCCGTCCCCTACCTACGCTAGTTAAGTAATAAGAATAGTTAATAAAAGGACTAAGTCAGGGTAAGCACGTTGCAGAAACCGTAGCGCGGTAAGTTTCGGAGATAATTAACTAGTTATTAAATAAGTAAT
Source organism: Colletotrichum liaoningense (assembly GCA_027406045.1). NCBI lineage: Eukaryota > Fungi > Ascomycota > Sordariomycetes > Glomerellales > Glomerellaceae > Colletotrichum > Colletotrichum liaoningense. The sequence goes on along the minus strand of JANVYE010000013.1, from coordinate 100,615 downwards.
TATTACTGCTTAGTTAAAACGGCTAGAGGCTTTACTTAGGGAAAAAAGAGTTAGGACCCGTTCTAAGCTGCGATAAACTGCGCGCCGACCTTAATACCTATTTTAAATAAGTACCCTATTTTACTTGTTATAGAGGGGAACCGACGGGCTTAGCCGCGCCCCTAATATTACTATTTCTTACTCTTTTCTAATAAAGTTATTAATAAACCCTTAGAATATTTAGCTACTCTACCTTATCCTACGTTATATACTAGTAATTGATTTCTTACTAAAGCTAACACCGGCAATAAACGATTATAATAATTTACTTATTCTCTATTACACTCAAAAAGACTCCGAAATAGTACACCTACTTTACCTAACGATTAATAGAATATAGTAGGATTAATAATAAATATATTTATTGAATCTTTATATTCAGGTACTACTTTGCGTGTATTATTGCGTTTTTATCCCCCGAATCTATTATATTCGTACGAGTCCCGCCTGAATCAAATACGTCAGACGCTCTAGCAGTGAGCTAGTAGCCAGAAAAGACGTAGGAGACGGGGGCAGCGGAGGCCAACGACCTCGTCCGTCTCCTCTAGCCAACCTCGAACATGCTCGGGGCCAAGGAGCCCCAGCCCACTCCAGTCCGCCCATCCCATCGCCTCCAGCACCGTGGCACCTAGGAGGCCCACACCGGCACCCGGTCGCGGGCCTCCGAGTACCATACACGCCGCCACGAATCGTTGGACGACTTTGAGCCATTCGCACTGGACCTCCTCGTAAAGGATGCCCTCCTGCGCCAGCGCCTCCTCCTCGTTGCCATATCTCTCGTCCATCCCTTCCCTGTAGGCCGTACGCCAGCATAGCGCCGACGGGAAGCGACACCTAGGGCACCGCGCGCCCGTGCCGCCACCGACGGCGCGGTAGGATCGGAACATGTCCAGCCAGCTGCCGACTGCCGGTGACTCCGCCCGGTGCGTGCATCGCTTGAGCTTGTGGGTGTTGGCTATCGGCCCCGGGTCGTAGAAAGCACAGAGGGCGCACCTGGCCCCTCTCTCCACAAACAGGTCCCTGATTGTGGGTATCAGCTTCTCTGCGGCGGTAGTGATCGCCGACAGGCTACGGCGTATCTGGACCGCGTTCAGGGCCTTCTCTCTGAGTATGGCGTGGTGTTGGTGGGCCAAGGCAGCCTCGGTCGGCGAGGTTCTGATTGTCGACGTGGGCCCGGATGACTCTTCGAGACGGAGTCGTCTCTTGGCGGCGCGACGTTGCTTCGAGTTCAGCTGCGGGAGTGGCGAGCGCGGCCGGGGCAACGCGGCCCAGTGGACCGTGCGCTCGTTTGGCGGGCTGGGCCACGGCAATCTGGTCTGGCGGATTGCGGGTTGGAGCGGCGGATCCGTCGGGGTCTCCACCGCCCCGGCATCGTCCAACGCCGGATCCGAAGGGCGAATAGTGTCCCCGCCCGCGCGCTGCCCCGACGTGGAGGGGTCATCCGACGCAGGGACGGCGGGGTACGGTATGGATTGTGCGTTGTGCACGTCGGCTGCATGGCCTGCCGATGTACCTCCCTGTCCGTGGGTGGGTGGTCCTGCCTCCGTCAGACTCATGCTCGTTCGCGGCTTCTGGGGAGAGGGGTTTATCGTTGGTGGCCTCGTGTGGAGGACGCGGCGCGGAGGGTGAGTTGGGGAAGAGGTTGTGGACTGGGAGATGGGCAGGTAAGAAGGGGGTTTATATACCCAGTGAGCACTCGGACAATTAGAGGGAATCTGCGGTCCGAGGTGCGCATCGGGGCCGGAACAATAGAGACGTTGGTCATGTGACGATAAGTCAAGTCGCAGAGTCTGTGATGGTCGACTTTGTGTCGCATTGGACGACGGGGTGCAGGGGTTCGCTCGTGGACCTGGTTATCGGGGTGTCTTCAAGGGCGAAGCGCGAGTCGACCTCGGCAGGAGCATGGAAGCGAAGGGTAGATAAGTACATAGAGCTTGGCACGATCCTTTTCCTTGGGCGGCTCGACAGCTTACTACAGACTTCCGGCTTATCCATACATTGACGCTGGGATTGGCATAGCAACCGCGGTCGCTTCACACCTACCTCAGGTGAATGGGGATGACGGATAAGGTGGCGCCGCACGACTGAGTGTGGATCCCTACCTTAGTGTAACGAACCTCTGCCCGCCTGGAGACTTTCCTATCCGCCGTGGTCGTCGCTGTTTCGTTGGGACGGGGGGCTACGTCCTCGGAAGCGCCCCGGGACTTGTTCTCCATGTTGGGTACCCGAGGTCTTCTCCAGCCTTCCCGAGAGAGTGCCGTGGCAGAGCCCTACTGGGGCCCAGGTGCCTAAGAAGGAAGAGCGATATGCGAAGGCGATATCAAGTAAGAGAGATGTTTTCAAGACCTTCACAAAAGCGTTCAAAGCCATAGTTCAATAGACAAAGGACATAGGACACCGGGAGAAGCTATTAGCATAACGTTATTATAAGGAGGGGTAAGATGTAAATACTCTCTCGGCCAGGGAACACAAGAACCATATAGCCTACGCAAGAGAGACGTCGTTACACCAACTGCTACGGCATAAAGAGGCGAGGAAAGCGAAAACATCATGGCCAGAAATCACACATACTCGTCAAAGGGTTCGGGATGTATGAAGCCAGCTTGTAGAAGGTCTAGCTACCTAGGTGTACTAAAACGAGCTGTTGCCTTCGCGCTAGACGTTCGAGCTGACCTTTGGGCGGATGATGCCGCCTTAAGGCCCTCGCAAAGCTCGGGGGAGAGCGACGTAGGAGCCTCGGACGCGGCCCTGCCCGGGTATTCATCCAACCCGCCCTTCCCCAATCCGTTTCCCTTCCATCCGTGACCTGCCCGCTTAGGGCTCCTTCGTTGATTCACCAGGCCCGCAAGTCCCCGTCATGCTCGATACCAGCCTGTCGTTGCATTCGCCTCGGACCGCTAACCTTCTAGGCTCGTGGGTCAAAGTAAAGCCCGCACTTATATAGTTCGAGAGAGGGGAACGCCTTGAGCAAGACGTCAAAGTACCGGTCTGGTATGGTTTCGTTGTCAGGGTCGTCGGTCCATATGGCGTCTCCGACAGCCAGCACCCGGAGCGACATTTGTTGGTGTACCTGCTCCGCCTCCTCCATCGCAACATCGACCGGGTCAACGTCGAAACCGAGCTTCAGGACGCGGAGGTTGAGATTGGCCATTGCAATGTCGAGGACGAGCTTATTGCTCTGCCCTGCGAGCGTGGAGTTTGGGTCGAGGACGACGGCTAGCTCCTCAAGGTTCTGCATCTTCCCGGCCAGCTTGATGATATCGGCTGCTTCTCCGACGATGTACGGCAGCAGCCCGTCCGAGGCGCTCTCGCTGACGCGATGATGGATGCGAAGGGATGTGAGCTGCGTGAGTCTCCCTAAGCTGCGGAGGGCGGATGCGCGCAGCCTGGTACTGACGAACTCGATTTGGAGAGACCGCAGATGATAGAAGGCAGAGAGATGGGAAATGGGTCGGGCGCCGAAGGGGAGACGACGAAAGAGCCTCCAGAGATGAATGGACAGGCTCCGGATGCGGGGTTGTTGATAGGCGATATATCGCACGAGCTCAAGGTGCGCTACACGTGTGATCTGGAGACCGGCTACAGACTGGAGGTTTGGGAAAATAATACGCGGAGCTGTAAAGAGCTTGCCGACGATGCTGTAGACGAACTCCGGATTGACGACTCTCGGCAATAATTCGAAGGCGTCGGCGGGATCCGGGCCCGCATCTACGTGGCGAACGAGACAGGCATGAATCGCGATGGTCCGCTTCGGAGTGGCGTTGTCTTCAAAACGCCATAAGGGAAGCGTGGCCCAGAGAAAGGGGTGGACAGCCGCGTACCAGGCCTTGCAGAGCAGGAGAAGGCGGAACAGCCGCTGGTGATTCTGTGGCAGGAACGAGACGATTGCCTGCTTCAGCTCAAGGGGTAGGGCGGTGAGTGGCGAGTGCTGGGCGACCGAGGAAGCTGCGATAACTGGGGAACCTGGTTTTGTCGAGTGGCCCCGGGGGGTAGGACCAGATCGGCTGCCGGGAGACGGTGCAGGCTGAAGCCGTAGACCGTCCATTGCTCTGTCCGAGACCTTGGTGTCAGCGGTGTTCGTTTTACCATTCTGGCAGGTGGGGGAAGAGATTCGTGCGGCGACGAACACCTGAGGACCATGGTACCCTTTGAGAAGGTAAGAGAATCTTCCACTCTGCCAGGGATCCCGGGTGATAGCAAGGCGCCTCGAAAGGCAAGTGGGAACGATCTCAGGTTGTTGCAGAGGGAAGGTGAGGCGAGGCACCTCGGGGCAAAGTGCCTACAAACATACCTAGAGGAGCTTGAGATGAGAGGTCCTGGCGACGGAAGAGGTCGGGTGGTAGGATGCAGGGATGAGGATGGCGGCGAACTGAGTGGGAAGATACCTTGGGTAAGGTAAGGTATGTACTTGATTAACTAAGGTACGGTAGGTGAGGTAGGAAGGCCCAAGTGCGTCGAGTAGGGAAGATATATTAAAGACTAGAAGTACCTTAGCGTCGCAATTTGACAGAGTCGTGGGGTAGCGGCCGAGAAGACGGAAGGATGCTCGGGTCGGCCTAAGGTAGGCAAGGACCCATTTACCTACGTACCTTCCCTACCTACCTGATAATCTTTGCCTTAAGGTACTCCTACCTCCACTTACTTAGTTAGGCACCTTACTTATTTTACCTTATCTTCCTACCTAGGTACGTAAGATCTCCGGGCGGCAAAGCGGTAGGTAGCGAGCGTAACAAGGAAGGCACGGAAATCCAGGTAATGTGTAACGCGAAGGTGACGTAATAGAGACGCCTCGGAGGAAAGCTGGCCTTCCTAGACGGTCCTTTGGAGACCTAGTCTGCTTACTATGGGTGACGGCAAACGAGTCGAGGCTATTACATACTCTCACGGCGTTCCTGTGATCCGAAACATCCCCCTACCCAACTCTAGATCAGGTCAGACCCTACTATAGCACGCCCCGCACCCCAAAGGTAGCGCGACTTTGGCCCTCTGCCTCTGCCGCTCCTTCTCCGTTTGTAGAGATTGGATGTACTCGAGCAGGCGCCGTAATAGCGATATGCCTCGCGTTCTTCTGCCCCGAAAAGACCGCATGAATAAGAAGAACAGACGATAAATGTCTCCTGACTATCTACGTGCCGCTGACGCAAAGACAGGTGTAACGCAATGCTCGCGGCACTCATACGTAGGTTTAGAATGTGATCTTGGTCAACGGCTATCTTAGTATATGAATCTTATCACATGGTAGGCTATAAAAGGGACCTCGTAATGTTCGTTAGCCAAATCCAGCCGGGCTCGATATGAGTAACGTGGATACGTTTTAATAAGAAGGTGACGAAGGGTGAGAATCGAAACCTTCTGTGCCGCGAGATCGTAACCGCGGACCAAAGCACCTCAGGCAGTGTCTCGACTGCCGGATCTGGTCCCTCGTTACCTTACCTAGTACGAGAGTCGATATACAACATTCCTTACCAACGAAGAGGCCTGACTAGTGTTACGACCCAACACGTATGACAAGGCCAGGGCCCGCCCCACAGGACCTGCGGCGGCTACCACACCATATATGCAGAAGTACGAACTCAGGATGACTCCTCTCGGGACGGAAGAACTATGGACAAGTCACGTGACCACGATCGCACGATAAGATAAGGAACGGACGCCCGTGAAGAAGTGGGACGGACGATCGTGCATAAGTGGGACGGACGACCGTTCGGCGAACGGTCGGGCAATCGTGAACAATAGCATCACAAAGGACATGTTCAGGAACGAGACTTGTATATAGTATGGACTTGAGCCGGGCTCAAGGACAGACTTCCCATAGCTTCTTCAGCAATCAACTTAGTATCAGATCTTACGATCGCTTTCAGCTATCTTCACTGAGAATCCCTTCTGACAAGACTACGATTGATCACCGAAGCCTTACCCACCTCACGACTTACAGATATAGCTTCAGGAAAGCTATCCACGACTACGACACTGTTTACTTAGTATTCGCAGCCTCAACTTCTGCTAACACACTCACTACGACTAGCTGGCCGTAACACTTTGATTGCTCCTGTTCAGTAAGTTTACTCTACGAAAGACTAACTAAACAGTACGAACGATGTCTTCTCGCGCCTCAGCCAAATCACCTACTCCGGGCTCTTCCGCCTCTTCCAAGCAACCTGTTCGAAGCTTGGCCGAAGAAATCGAGACGGCCCCAATGAACGTTGACTCCGACGATGAGGTTACCCTCAAAAAGGACGTCTACGAACGACTCCGCGAAAGGGTCAAGAAAGGAGACACAGACATCGCCAAAGTACAGACTATGTACAACGAAACCGCGAATGAGCTTCACCAGCTCAAGATTATGATCCAGCAGTTCGGAAATGGTCCCCAGCGCATTCAGGATCTAGAGAATGAAGTTATCCGACTCAGAGGACAAGACTCGAACGCCAACGTCCAGACTCTCCAGGGAGAGGTCAACACTCTCCGAGCCGCTGCCAACATTATTGGTACCCCCATCCAGGGAGGACGACAAAAACTCAAGCTCAACGCACCCATCACCTATGACGGCACCCCGGGTACTCTCAAGGGATTTCTGATCCAAGTCAAGAATTACCAGAACTTCCACCACGGAGACTTCACCAGCGAAACCGAGAAAGTTGTGCACGCTGCCAGCTTCCTCAGGGGACGAGCCCTCAGATGGTTTGAACCTATCCAGGAAGAGTACCTCAGCAAGGAGACTCTCGACGAGTGCTCTACTGAAGTACGCGACATCTACTGCAGCTTCAGTGGATTCGAAGAAGCTCTCAGGTCCCTGTTCCAGGACCCTGACGAGAAACGACAAGCCGAGCGCGACCTGGCGCAGCTACGACAAACCAAGTCGGCAAAGGAATATTCTGCCGAATTCAGACGTCTCAGTGCCCAACTAGACCTCACTGACGACACCAAGATGTTCATGTTCTACCAAGGACTAAAAGATGAGGTCAAGGACGAGCTGGTCAAGCTCGACAGACCAGACGACTTCCTCCAGTACGGCGAACTCGCCATTAGAATCGACAATCGACTCTACGAACGCAAGAAAGAAAGAAAGGAACGACCTAATACCGGACGCAAGTATCAGTGGCAACCCCAACGCAGTTTCCAGACAAACCAACGACCCCGCAATAACTGGAACAACAACCGACAGAGCACCGCCTATGGACAACATGATGGTCCTATGGACCTTAGTGTCGCCAAGAAAGAAGACAACCGCCCTAAGAAGGACTTCAAGTGCTACAACTGCGACAAGCCAGGACATATGGCTAGAGACTGCCGACAACCCAAGCGTATCCAACACCAACCTGTTCCAGAGAAACGAGCCAACGTCGCTAACAAGGAAGTCCCTCACGGACAACTCTCATGGACAGCCTGCTACGACGACAACTGCCTCGTCCACCAAGACAGCAAGGAACAGACAGGACACTACCCCAAGAAACCCAAGAACAGTGGACGATCAGGATATGACACCACGCCACCACCCGTAAGAACCCTAGCGGTAGCAACCAAGGAAGAAGAGATACCCACCTACCGGCCTCTCACCCTTGAAGATAACAACATCGAATGCGTCGCCATACTCTCTCAGATCTGCCAAAATATAGAGGAGAAGGCCAAGACAGATCCCATCATGAAAGATACTCTTCACCTCCTCGAAGAAAGAATCATGCAGAGACTTCAGGCAAGAACAAGGGAGCAACTTCTCAAATTCGAAGAAAGAGGCCCCGACACAGAAGAAATCATGAGCAATCTCGTCTACATGGCACGACGAGACGGCAAGAAACAATCCCTTAAAAGAAAGGGACCCCAATCAGACGACACCCCAACCAAGTCCATCTGTGTGATGCGACGAGACGACGGAAACAAGAAATTCATTCGCAAGGTCAAGGAACAACTTAAGAACCTAGAACGCGAAGACAAGATCGAAGTTATCAAGAGACCCAATCTTGACTTCGAAATCAAGAACGGAAAGGTAGACTTCCGACTCAAGAAAGACGAACTTGAGATCGGCTCCAGCAGTTACACCTTTAGCGAAGAATCACCCTATGACTCGGACGAACCTCGCGACGTCGCTCGACGACGTGCTCAGACGGAGATCGACCATGGATTCTATCCTAGTGTGGACGACACCAGCTCTGATGAGGAACCCGAAGAACCACGGTGCAAGAACATTGACCCATACGAAGACAACCAGACAGTACAATTCTACGGGACTAGTCAACCTAAAAAAGTACCCACGACACCACTAGTCAAAGGAGACAGTTCTTTGCTCAACACCAAGGACGCATTCCACGAAGAATTGTTTTGGGCAGAGTGCCTCGACGACAAATGCCTTTGGCACCTCTCACCCAAGAAGGATAGCCGCTTCTATCCCCGAAGACGCGACGACCGACCTATCAAGGATGTCTACGTCGACGATCAGTTACCGAACTGGACGCTCACATATTTCAACGGACTCGACAAGGCAACATTCGGACCAGACCCATGCTTTCCCATGCGATGCCAGAACAGCGACCACATGGAATGGGACGAATGTAGACACGACCATTGTCAGATTCACTACGTTCCCAAATCCCAAGCCTGGAGGGAACGAGAAGAACAGATCGAACAAGAAATGCGACTGAGGAACAGACTTTCAAAAAACTAGGAAAGCCAATCGCAAAGGAACGACGAAAGGCGGAAATCGAAGATAAGTTCCTATGTGCAACCAGACAGTGCAATGACGCACACCTATGGATCAAACTCGAAATACACGGACACAGACTGCGCGCTATAATCGACAGCGGCGCACAAGGAAGCTTCATATCACCAAGAGTGATGAACAGACTCGACCTACCATGGGTATGGAAGGACAATCCATACCGACTACAAACGGTAGAAGGAGAAAGAGTTGACTATGATGATGGATATGTCAATCGAGAGACCGTACACCTTTCGACATATATCAACGATCAGCAAGAACAACTACAGTATGACATCACGGAGATTGGAGACCTCGATGTCATCCTAGGAATCTCGTGGTTACGAAAGCACAACCCACGGATAGATTGGACCACTGGCCAGGTCCTATGGGAAAATCCAGTCACTGAACGACCTAAGAAGAAAAAGGGTTCAAACGGATTTCTAGCAACCCCTGAAGAACGAGAACAAATACGATACATAGCTTTCATCAAGACGGTGGAAAGCCACAGGGCGTTCGCGCGCGGTAACAACGATCGAGGATCGCAACGACTCCAGACTATACCCGAGGAGTACCGCATATACTCGAAACTATTCATGGAACCCGAAGAAATGGGATTACCAGAACACAGCAGCTGGGATATGGAAATCGAACTCAAGGAAGGAACACAACCCGGGTTCTATCCGATATACCCAATGAACCAAGAGGAACAAGAATACCTCAACGAATACATCGACGAGAAACTCGAAAAAGGACACATTCGACCGTCGAATTCTCCCGCAGGATTCCCCTTATTCTTTGTACCAAAGAAAGGAGGAAAATCGAGACCTGTTATCGACTACAGGAAACTCAACGAAATCACGAAAAAGAATTGCTACCCTTTACCCCTCATTACCGAGCTTAGAGATCTACTTCACGGAGCCAACTGGTTCACCGCGATAGATCTCAAGGAAGCATTCAACCAGATTCGAATCAAGGAAGGAGACGAATGGAAGACGGCATTTCGAACTCGTAGAGGGCTCTTCGAGTATCTCGTCATGCCCTTCGGACTCACCAATGCTCCGGCAACCTTTCAAACGATGGTCAACCATGTGCTCCGGGAGTTCGTTGACATCTTTGTTGTTGTCTACATTGACGATGTTCTCATCTTCTCTCCCGACCTTGAGACACACAAGAAGCATGTCCACATGGTATTTCAGAAACTCCAGGACGCCAAGTTGTACGCCGAACCATCCAAGTGTGAGTTCCACGTACAAAGAGTAGACTTCCTCGGATACACCATTACGCCAGGACAAATCCACATGCAAGCATCAAAGGTGGAAGCAGTCAGGGACTGGCCTACCCCACAGAACGTCAAAGACGTACAAGGATTCTTAGGATTCGTCAACTTCTATCGACGATTCCTCAAAGACTATGCCAACATTGTTAGACCCCTCAACAACTTAACACGAAAGGATACCCCATTCGTTTGGGACCCCAAGTGCGAAGAAGCATTCATCAAAGTCAAGAACATGGTCGTCTCTGAACCAGTCACTATGATTCCAGACCCCCGGAAACCCTTCGAAGTCGAGACCGACGCCTCGGACTTCGCCATGGGAGCGGTCTTAGGACAACGAGACGAGCAGGGAAAGCTTCATCCATGTTGTTTCTACTCCAAAGCATTCCACGGAGCAGAATTGAATTGGCAAATCCACGACAAGGAACTGATGGCCATCATCGAAGCATTTCGAGAATGGAGACCACAGTTATCTGGAACCAAGCATGAAGTCACAATCTACACAGACCACAAGAATCTTGCAAACTTCACAACGAACAAGAATCTGAACAAGCGACAAGTCAGATGGAGCGAATTCCTATCTGAATACAACTTCCGAATCATCTATCGGAAAGGTTCAGAAAACAGTAGAGCAGACGCTCTCAGCAGAAGACCTGACCACGAAGTCACGGTCCCCGAGGAAACACAAGTTATCCTCAAACAAGAAAAGGACGGTAGCCTTGTACCAACTACGAAGCTTCTTATGATAGCCAGAAGGATCAATACCAGCCCGACTGGAAAAATGACCCCTGAACTCATCATGGAAATTCATAGTGCACCCGCACACGGTCACCAAGGAGTTACCAAAACGTGGAAACGGATTCGCCAGCATTACGACAAATCCGCCACACGCGCAGAAATTGCGGAAGCAATTAAGGACTGCGCGATCTGCAAGAAAAGCAAGAACAGCCCGCACAAGCCTTACGGCGAGCTGCAGCCATTACAACCACCTACAGAAGCATGGCAATCAATTTCATGGGACTTTATCGTCAAACTACCAAAGTCCAAGGAACCACTCACGAACGTATGGTACGACAGCATCTTGGTTGTAGTCGATCGACTCACCAAGTTCGCCCACTTTATACCCTACAAAGAAGCCAGCAGCGCAGAGGAGTTAGCGTACACGTTCCTCAAAGTCGTTGTTGCCAACCACGGCAGACCAAAGGAAATTATCTCTGACAGAGGCTCTCTGTTTACTTCAAAGTTTTGGAGATCTCTGATCTCGCAACTTGGTACAGATCACAAACTGTCAACTTCTTTCCACCCGCAAACCGATGGTCAGACAGAAAGAATCAATCAGATTCTGGAGACATATCTCCGTTGTTATGTGAACTACGATCAGAACAACTGGGTCACATTGTTACCAATGGCCCAATTCGCATACAACAGTGCAGTTGGCGAAAGTACAAAAGAATCCCCGTTCTACCTGAACTACGGATACCAGCCAACGGTATATGGAGAAGCACGACAAGGACCACAAGCTGTCAAAGCAGTGGCAAGCGTGGCAAAACTCAAGGAAATCCAGAAGAAAGCATCTTTGGACCTCGAGTTTGTACGCCAGCGCATGAAGAAAAACGCGGACAGATCAAGGATTGGAGGACCAACCTTGGAAGAGGGAGATAGCGCCTATCTCCTTCGCCGCAACATCAAAACGAAACGACCAAGCGACAAATTGGATTACAAAAAACTTGGACCTTTCGAAATCATCCAGAAAGTCTCAAGCGTCAACTACAAGTTGAGACTCCCAGACACGATGAAGTGTCATCCAGTCTTTCACATTTCACTTCTCGAACCAGCACCCAAGGGTTCACACACAGAAGATTGCATCATCGTGGAACCCAACGAACCAGAATATGAAGTCGAACGGATTATCGACCACAGAATCAGAAATGAGATACGAGAATTCCTGATCAAATGGAAGAACTACGGACATGAGGAGAACACATGGGAACCCATCACGAACCTCCAGAACTCTCGACAGCTTCTCGAGGAGTACCAAAGTCAAAATCAAAACCAGAACTCCCAGCCATCACAGCGTCCCAATCGACAACTCCGAAGGCACCGTTAGCCTGTGCCTCACGGGCCGCCGACGAGACCTCCCCAACGTCCTCAGGAAACTCATCCGACACAATACGACTCTTCTTGAACACCATCCGCTTCTGGGTACGAAGACGCTCCAATCTGGATAACGACTCGTTTAACTCCGCCTGAGCTTTCTGATAAGCATCAGCCTTCCTTTGCAACTCTGCAGCCCTCTCTCGAAAGCGCGACTCCTCCGCTTGCTCTTCACGATCTAGTCGATCGGATTCCACCACCAAACGATTAACTACGCTATTAGCCAAAGGAACAACCAAGCACGAAAACAACAAAATACTCACGAGTGCAAATAGCGTCAGCAGAAGCATCGCACGATATGCCTAACCGATGGCATGTGCCACAAACTTCGGAATCAGGAAGAACCAGACACCGAACACCACGCGAACGACAATTCGAACAAGGCATTATTTCCACACCTTCGTTGGAAAAACGAATAATGCGCAGCAATCGACGACGGGAAGCAGCTGTTTGAAATTTCGATTTTTCAATTCGACCTGACATCGTGTCAGCACATTTCAACGAAAACAAACTTGACGACTCCCCAACCCGGGAACAAGCGACCTACTTATAGGCCTAGAGGACTAGACCTTTGAGAGGAGGAGCTGATGTTACGACCCAACACGTATGACAAGGCCAGGGCCCGCCCCACAGGACCTGCGGCGGCTACCACACCATATATGCAGAAGTACGAACTCAGGATGACTCCTCTCGGGACGGAAGAACTATGGACAAGTCACGTGACCACGATCGCACGATAAGATAAGGAACGGACGCCCGTGAAGAAGTGGGACGGACGATCGTGCATAAGTGGGACGGACGACCGTTCGGCGAACGGTCGGGCAATCGTGAACAATAGCATCACAAAGGACATGTTCAGGAACGAGACTTGTATATAGTATGGACTTGAGCCGGGCTCAAGGACAGACTTCCCATAGCTTCTTCAGCAATCAACTTAGTATCAGATCTTACGATCGCTTTCAGCTATCTTCACTGAGAATCCCTTCTGACAAGACTACGATTGATCACCGAAGCCTTACCCACCTCACGACTTACAGATATAGCTTCAGGAAAGCTATCCACGACTACGACACTGTTTACTTAGTATTCGCAGCCTCAACTTCTGCTAACACACTCACTACGACTAGCTGGCCGTAACAACTAGGCACAAGATGGTATCAATTCCCGTAGGGGAACTACTACCGAGTCGATTACTAACCGTTTTATAAGTAAAGTAGGTAGGTAGGCAGGTAGAGAGGTACGCCTAAAAAGTAAAGTAAGTCTTTATACCGTTCCTAATACTAGAGCCGGACACTTAGTAATAAAAGCCTAATAATTGTATAAGCGCCCCCCCCCCCCATGCCTTTTTTTTGGTGATTCCTTACTTTACTTGGCGATATAATCTGAAGTAAATAATAAGCTAAGATAATAAAATAGAAGAAGAAGAAGAATAATGATGATAATAATAATAATAATAATAATAATAATAATAATAATAATAATAATAATAATAATAATAATAATAATAATAATAATAATAATAATAATAATAATAATAATAATAATAATAATAATAATAATAATAATAATAGAAGGGAATTGATATAGAGGCATGCAGAATTGATACAGCGGCATGCACCTTACAGCGGCATGCACGTTCGCCCTTGTGATTGGCCCAGAATTTTGGTACATCCCCACAAAGGCGGTGAAGGTGGTTACAGTAACATTTCGATCGGTTAGCAAATCTAGAACTCTTACACAATAGCACATCCACTAGACCGTTCCTCGCAGGTCGTCGAAATAGTTCTGAAGGCAACGAATCAATCAATGTTTAATTACCTATACCTCAACTACAGCGTCCGACGATGATGGATGATGCATTATCTAGATGATGTATAAAACAACGTGGCCGCAAAATTCTTCACTCGCCGTCACTTAATACCATCTCCCACTCGCTCTGCCGCCTCCGAATACTAGGTTGTAACGGCCGTCCACTTGCGCGACCCCCTGTTGTTCTTCCTTTACCAAGAACGCCGGACTGACTTCTTGTCTGCCGCTGAGATGGGTCTGGGGCCTGACTAGAACTTGGTTGGCCGGCCCCCTGTGAACCCCTAGCTAAGGACGATTTATTGCGACTTCCCGGCGGGCGGCCTCGCTTGCGGCCGGTCGAGCTTTCGCCATCGCGTATTGTGGTGGTTTGGTATCGAGATTGTTGGCCCTGCTGAGGTAGCGCAAGCTCTGTAGGAACTTGCTGTGCTACGTTCTTTGGTCTGCCACGGAGCGACGTTGCAATCTTTGGGTCTAAGATCCAACGGTAGGGATCAGAAGAAGACGTTTCCCGAAGCCGCCACCGTGGGTGAACCTCCCACTTGCTGAAAGTCGACGATTCGGCCATCTTTAGAAAGATCTTATGGTAGCACGGGATGCCAAGCTCAACCGATACAGAACAGTCGTTACTACACTCCCCAATAGGGGGCGGAAATGGCCTCTTGCCGGAGGGCATTGCCTTGCGTGCAAGCCGGTATTGCTTAGCGATTAACCCGAGACACCTCGACGAAACCATGGTCCGAAGTTCACCAAGATATTCTGAGCGGGGACCAATATGCTCTCGGCCGGTAAGCACCTCGTCCTCTGCACAGGCCTGGCGAAAGCGTAGCTCCTGGTCGTTAATCATGTCCTGCATGACGTCCACGAGCCGATATAGGTGGCTAAGTCCATTAAGAAGGTAGCCCTTGATGTTATTGTTACTTGATTCTGTACCAGAAGTAACACGAATACCGAAGTTCTGATACTTGCGGATCAAGCAGCGGGCCCATTGTGCTCTCACAGGTAAGTATGTAGAATAGAGGTAATGCAAGATTGGGCGTTGGTCGTCGAACTCTTTGCAAAGCTTCTTCCACGCTTTCTCAAAAGAGTGCTCAGTTTCGGAAAAAACAACAAACTTCCACATAATAAATATACCGCGGTAGGTATGCGGGACAGCTTGATCTGCCGTTGTATCAATGTATGCGCGGTCTTCGTCGCTGAGCTCCGCTGTTGCCTGTGTTGCCGAGTTAGGATCCTCTTCGTCAGACCCACTACTCTCACTGTTATTGCCGCCGGCTTTAAGCCACTTCTGCTTAGCCTTGAGCATGACGTTGGAATTGATGTGGTGGATGCAGAGCTGTTGCTGGGCATTTGGAAACTCTTCGCCAAGTGCAGCTTTCATCTGCTTATCATAGTCTGTAATGATGATTATAGGGCGACGAATTGAGTGTTGCTCGACTAGTTGTCTGATGCTCTTGGAGAGAAATCGGAAGCCCTCTAACCGTTCGTTATCGATGAGACCAAATGCTGCATTATAGACAGACCCAAGGCAGGTCTGCCCAGTTGCTTGGAACAGTGGAAGCTTGAAGCGATTGGTGTTATAGGTGTTATCGAAGCTGATCACTTCTGGGAATCGCTTCCACATTTGGAGACAGTAAGGAAAGGTCCAGACAAGCCCAACAAGGCGGTCCGGCTCATCATCAGCCCACTTAACAATATAGGGAATCTCTCGCTCATCGAATAACTTGATCAATGCGGCCGTCGACGAATAACCATTTAGCTTTTCCCGGTTCAAGCGCGCTCTGGCGTTATAGATATCGCGCTGGGTGAGTGCAGAATCCGGGAATTGCTCTTGTACAACAGCACGGACGTCACGTGCCCGGATGCCAACACGACGGCTTGTATTTTTGACAGAATCCTTGATAGGCTGGGTGAGCTTTCGGTGTGAAGGGTGGGCAGATGCCTCAAGGCTTGGTTGATGATTGTGTTGACTATGGCGAGGGTCTGGCAGGTGGCGTAAAAGCCATTTGCCTTCCTCTTGCGCTTCTGCAATCACTTGCCATTGGCAGCCGCACTTCCGAGACCTTCGCTGTCGGATTCCTACACCCTTTGAAGGACCGGGTTCACCAAATCGATCACATTGGAACGAGTATCGCATGAGCCGACCTGTCCGAGAGGTATATTTATGCCGTTTTACGATGCCAAATCCTTTAGCCCTCGCAAATGTATTAAGTCGGTCAAAAAGGGCCTCTGCAGTAGGCTCTGGGCTGCCTGGGATCGATGGGTTTGGGATAGCGTTCAAAGGGGGGGAGGAGGATTTCTCGAATTGGGTACAATGGGAAGCTGCAGTTTGGAAAGATAATGGACTCGAGGGAGGGTCTTGTCGTGGAGGTGAATATGGGGGTGGTGGGTTTCCTTGAGAACCCCACGTCTCTTGCCAGTGGCGGCTTGGCTCGTGTTGTCGGAGGAGGGCGGTCGTTAACCTTTCATTCGTGCCAACAACCTGTTGAACAAGCTTAAGAGCATTATTAAAATGCTCTAAGGTAGGCTGCTGAGGGTCTTGGTAGCCATCGTCGGAGGAAGATGAACTCCGCTCTGGCGAGATGTAAGGGAGAGTGGTACGTTGGGTGCTTTGTGTTCCCCTTGGAAAACGGCGCGTGAGGTAAAGCGTAGATTCAAGGTGCTCGGTATCGGGATGGGGGGCGCTGCGGATAGGTGAGAGTCGAGGTAATGTAGTAGGCTGAAGGGAGTCGGTTCCATCAGGGAAACGGCGTCCAAGGTAGAGTCTTGGTTCGATTCCAGGGTAATAGGGCTGATGGTAGGATAGTGGGCGTGTTTCTTGTAATAGCTCGGGTGGTAAGTCGCTGATCAAGTCACCATATGATTGGGGGTCGCCAACTCCATAGAATTGGCCGACACTAGGATGGCTGCCGACTGAAGAAGGGGATGATGGTATGTCAATACGTTGGCGTTTTGGAGGATGTATTGCATTGCTGGGGCTACGTTCTGCAGCTCGACGGCGTGGATTGCGCCGGGGTTCAGCCATTGAGGGCAATGTACGTTGATGCTAAGCATAAGAACCAAGATAGTGGAGGAAATTTGGAATAGAAGAAATACATCGGAGCGGAGCGGCAGAATCTGGATGCACTAACAATTAAATTTCGAGCCAATCACAAGGGCAAACGTGCATGCCGCTGTAAGGTGCATGCCGCTATATCAATTCTGCATGCCTCTATATCAATTCCCTTAAAAAAACTATTAAAACCAATTACCGCACGCTAATCTAATAAACTTTTAATTAGTAATAAAATAAATTATTAATAATAAGTACTCTTTAATAAAATACATTATTTGCTATTTTATGGAAAAAAAAACTTATTAAATTATATTTTATTTTACGTATTTTATTCTATAAATTAGTCATTTTGAATACTATTAATGTAATTATTAAGTTATGTATAAGAAAACCGTTTTTACTATATTAAGTTATTATATATTAACATAACTCAGTTTTAGATAGAAAAATCTAATTACTTATAGTTAAGTAACTAATATTATTTCTTCAACTTTAGAGTTTTCACTTTATTAAAAATAGTATTCCAATTTAAAAAATATAAAATATATTAGGATTGTTAAAATAAAGATATTATAACTATTTTGAATTAAATTTTTATAACTTTAATAAAGTTATGAATAGTTATCAATATTATATATCTATAATAAGAACCGCCCTAGCTGCTAGTAAAGTTAAGACTAAAAAGTATAGTTAAGTATATTTATAACTGATTAATATAGAAGTGAAAACATAAATTGATACTTATATAGTTAATAGTTCTTTTCCGGCTTTTTAAGTACAAAAGATTAACTTTAACGGGATTACGCTTTTAAATGAAATTATATAATACGGTAACTATTCTTTTTTAGCTATATTATACTCATAATACACCCCAAGTACGCGCTTAACGCGCCGGTTTATACTTTAGAGGATCGCAAGTCATAATCTCGGTTTGGTCAGATTAGGTACCTGTAATTAAACGAACATGACAGAAGATCCTTGCGATGATAAAATAAGCGCCTGCCATGGCCTGGCTGACAGCTACTAGCACTTGCACATGGCCGTGGCCGAAAGAACAACTGGTGGTGCCAGCCTCGAAGCCTTGTATCCCACTAATACGTAGTACCTTGAGTGGGGACAGCCCCTTTCCTTAGAACTAAGATAGTACTAGCGTTCCATCTTGAGGTCGGAATCCGACGCGTATAATACGCGGACGAGCCGGCAACTAACCTAGGTACATTGGCTTGACAACCTCACTTTGGGACCTTACATTACCTTACCTCCAGCGTCACGACCACCAGATCAGCTACGACGGGACCGGACCTCTACCTACTGTCACTGTGACGATTGTTCAGAACGACGACTACGTGCCTCAGGCATGGCTGTCTTGGCAAGGCAGCCGAAGGACGTCCTGTTGATGATCGCCGACTTCCTCGATGTCCCCGCCGACCTCGCCTCGCTATCGGCGGCCTGTAGAGGCACCAGAGCCATCTACCGCGAATCGCTATTTAGGCGCTTCTTCCCGAAGCGGGGTCCAGCTTGGGTGACGCATCGGCTCCTCGATGGCCGAGATTCTTTACTAGAGGCGCCGTCCAAAGCTGACGAGACCCTGGCCGTGACTCTCCTGGGTGAACTTGGCGCGGGCCTTTGGGATAAGGACGACCTCCCGACGTGGACCGGAGAGACGGAGTGGGACCCGGAACTCCGCCGCCGCGGGTCTGATCCCTGGACGGGGGAGAGCAAGGTGTCGATTGACCTCGGGCTCATGGAAATGGCGGCAGCCTGCGGTTTGGACCGCCTCATCGGGTGCTTGGTGCGAGGAGGGGTCGGTACGACGAACATGGTCGTCTGCGATCGATACGAGTGGGACGCCGGCGACGACCGACATGCAATCGACAGGCCGTTTCCGTTGGTGCTTGCGGTGTCGAACCAGAGGCTTACGACGGCGGCCCTGCTGTTGGACTTGGGAGCTCGCGCTAGCAGAGCCTGGCACACGGCGCTCCGGCTCGGGCGGGGTGAATTTGTGGAGCTACTGGCCCGTCACGACGCGAGCCTCATGTCGCGAGGGTGGCCCGAGCCGGGGTCCATGTGGGGCAACCGTCTGCTGCTGGCTGGCTGCATGTACAACTGTGTCCGAGACCCAATCGCCATCTTTCGCCTGTTGGGCCGAGGCGGCTCTGAGAGCCCGGGCTGCTACCTTCCCTTAGCCATCGAACTCGAACGCGAGGAGACGGCCAAATGGCTAGCAAGCGAACACACCACGGCAGCAGACCTCTGGCAGGTGCTCATGGTGGACGCCATACACGGCGAGCCGCACGAGGGGGTCCGACTGTTGGCAGAGGATTGTATACGTCTGATAGCAACGGAGGGCAGGATCATAACATCCGGGTGCGCAGGCTTGCCCGCCAGAGAGTTGCTGATCAGCGAGTCTAGGACCGAGGATGTTTGGAAATGGTTGGATGATATGCACCGCTTGCTGGGCCTGACCGAACCCATCGTCGTGGCCAGAGGGGTGTACGGGGCCCCGTCGGCCATCGACTGCCATACTTCAACTGAGAAGTGGAAGGAGTCCCCGAGGCTATACGAGCTACATCAAGATATTGACCAGGTGCTGGGACACCCGGCTACACTAGCATTAGCAGAGGAAAAGGTCAGTACGGGGTACGCGCTGCCACCAGCGCCACTGCGTTTGTGTCTTGTCGCGGAATAAAGCACAAAACGGAACCGGACGCGCAGCATGGCTAATGACGTACCTTATCCAGCTTGACCCACGCAAAACACACATCTTCCGCCAAGAGGCAGACATGCCGGATTCGGGGCCCCGGTGGCCTCGGCGCGTGCCCAGCTGCTTCACCGATATGATCGCGCATCGAGCTTGGCACCTCCTACGGCGCGACACTTCGGCCGAGCAGTGGCGGCAGCTCGTGCACCGGCCGCTGCTTGAGTGGGCACTAGCCTCGGCCGCCGCCGGGGAAGACAGCCTCCCGCTTCGGCTATACGAAAGGTAAATACCCTGCCTATCCCAATTTGCCTTCCCTTACCTTGAGGTGCCTCAAGTACGATTGCCGGCCCCCACTGTTGGGAGTCCCCAGGCCACCCGACTCATTGCGGATGCCTTCCATGCTGACAATTTGCTCCACCGCCCTCTCAGCCACGACGCCAGCATCATCCCGGCTCACTGTCCTACGGGAACGCTCGATCACGGAACGCCCACGCCGCGGAGGGGAGACGGCAGGTCGCCGGCGTTGATGGACTTTTGTATCCTCATGGATGCTGGCGGGTCGACTGATGTTGCCCGACAAGGCGTGACACCACCGGCCCGAGACAGGCCGAGCCCGGTCCGTGGCTTGAACCATGTTGAAGACGGCGGTGCGGATCTGCGCGACTGCCCCATAGCCCTCTCCATTCTCGCCACTGGCCCTGGCGCCAAGCTGGTAGACTGCGAGGCGGAAATGGAAATCTGGCACTGGGCGCAAAGCGACCGCCTCCTGAAAGCCGGGATACTGTCCGTCCCACCAGCGAATCTTCCAGCCACAGATCCCCAAGGAGTACACTTGCTTTGGGGTATTATCGCTAGAGGCGACGATTGGATCCTCGTGACGACCGAGATGAGCGATAATGCCAGAGCATGTGGATACCCGCCCTGGCACCCACGAATCACCCGGGTTCGTCTCATCGGCTCGACCAACACACGCGATGGCGTCTGGCGAATCGCTACGCTTATGCCCCTTCTCCTGGCCTGGATTAACCGACTCTATGTTCAGCCTCTGGCCGAGCGCTTGAAGGCAATGGCGGAATCATAACTATGGAAAACGCTGAGTTAGATCGTTGTAGCGGTGCGGAACGAGGCCGAGGGGGTCTTTATCTTCTTTTTTTTTTATTTACTAAGGTGCTAAGAGACATATAAACTGGTTTATAAACCTAGTACTTTAACTAGATAGCTAAGCTAGTAAAGCAGAGGTACTTTAGAATTAATTACTCCTATAGATTAAAGATGGGTTTAGTACTAATAAAAAGCTAAAAGCTAAGATAATTAAGCCTTATTATTTATAAATAAAGAGTTAGATAGAAGAGACCGGTTATTTTAACTATATCGTTTAGCTATTTTAACTATATGCTAGCGCTAAATACTATTTATATAATCTTACCGCATTTTAATTTTACTTAGTTAATTATACCTCATTAATTCCACCTATACTAATCGTGAATTATAATTATAAGAATCGTTGATTACGCTTACTTAATTAGGTTTAAAAAAATTATGAATCATACCTAAAAGAATTGCTAAGTATAATTGAAGAAGTTGATAATAATAAGTTATACTAATAGTCGCTAGTAGTATTATATAAATAAAATAACTTAATACTATACTTAAAATAACCGATCTTATATAAAAAAGTATTCTATGACTTTATAATAAATTATAAACTAAAATAATCAATAACAATATATATCTTTATAATATTTTAAAATAATAAAAGCATTACGAATTTAAATATGTTATTAGTCTTATTAATTAGTTACTTACTATAACTATATAATTATATAATAAGTTATATAATAAGTTATATAATAAGTTATATAATAAGTTATATAATAAGTTATATAATAAGTTATATAATAAGTTATATAATAAGTCAAGAACGATAATAAGATTATATTATATTATAATTCAATATTATAATTAAAAAAATTAAGAGAGAAATTTAATATGTTCGATAAATTTAATTTTAATACTTTGATTAACTTATTATAAGAATTGAGGTTTTATAAAATAAGGATTTTTAATAATTAATTACGTTTTAATTATAGTTTTATAACTCAGTTTTATTTTATTAGAGGCCTATATATTATAAGTATTATTTATATATATTAACTTATATAAATATAAAAAATAACAACAAAAAATAAACTTAATTAAACTAGATATTAAGTTATATATAAAGTAAGTAGATAAAGAAGTAGGTTCGAGTTAAAAAATTAATATTTAAACGGCGGAGCTTTTTTTTTCTTCTTTTTTTTTTAATAAAAGTAAAGAGGAAACTACGTACTTAAAATACGTAAAGTACCTTCGATAAGTACGTTAAGTACTAGGTATTTTAGGGGAGATACGGAGCAAGTATAATTCTTATTCGATATTGATATCCGAGCCCTAATAGAGAGTAGCGACCTAAGTACAGATATCGCAAGCCCGTCCCGGATCTATATCAGCGTGCGTGTCGTGGGCAGCGCTCCTCTGGCAAGGTGGGCTATGGGTCTGATTAGGCGTGCGTAGGCACGCGAGATAGAGCAGCTCGCCGTCAAAGACGTCGCGGAAGGTCTCTATGACGGTTCGGTATGTCCCGGATATGAACCTTGTGCGGACGACGAGCGACGGGCGGGGGGCTGGAAGGTCATCTGGCGATCCGGGCGGAGGCGGTACAAGAAGCTTGAGATAAGGGTGCTTGAGCCCATCGGGGACCTCGACGACACAGCCGCAACCTGGACGGCTGCGAGGGCCAATGTCGCCGTAAGGCTGGCCCACGTCCAGCTCATGGTCTAGCGCAGAGATCTGCCGATCACCGTCCCAGCCGGCGATTCGGACGAGGCCCGGTACGATGGCGATGACGGTGCCGCTGGGTATGGCCACTGCGACGAAGGACGGGTCTTTGGCGTCCTCCTCCGCCTCTCCGTCCTGTAAGCGTGCTGCGTAAAGGGCTGGGTGATGGCGCGTCAGTCGCCGCAAGAAAGCGATACGGACGCAGGCTGGCGGACCCTCTTCGATGGCACGCAGGCACCCGCAGGCCACGTCAGGCGGCGCGGTACCGGGGGCGATGCCGCAGACGAAACAACGGGTGTCGTCGGGCGGCCGCGGCTCCTCGTACCCGTCCAGGCCCGCGTCCAGGTCGGAGCGGACCAACAGAGTCTGGTCCCACGCAACGCTGACGACCTCCAACGAGCGGAGGAGGGCCTCGGCGTCCATGAGACTGATATCGGTATCCGGAGCGTCGAGGAAGAGCAGGTCCAGCTTGAAGAGGTCGTCCCGACGACCTTGCACGGACATGGCGAGCTGGACGCCGAACCTCCGCAAGACGTCCGCCGCCGGCCCGTCGGGGCCGTCGCACCGTTGCCTAAGGCGGTCAACAAACGCGGCAGCGTCCTTGTTGCTCAATGCCTTCATGTGGGTCGGCATCGCGGGAAGCAGGCCGAGGTCTTCCCCGGCCACGGTGACAAGGGACTTGCCAAAGGAACGCCTCGTGTGGACCGCCTCCTTCATGCGGATGAAGTCGTCCGAAGCCTCGTCGGGTGCGTCCCCGCCAAGGATCTGGGCGATCAGGTTCCGGGTGTCCTGGGCGGTTCGTCTGGCTAGGCGGTGGCCCGTTCTGGGATCCATCGCGGGCTGGGTTGCTTGATAGAAGAGTGCGAGGATGACCGATTCAAGATAGCGGGAGAGGTCGAGGGACTGTGTCGTCCGGAGCGAGGACAGGTAGAGGCGCCGCGCCCGGTCAGGCGCCGTCACGGAGAGGTCGATACCGCCCAAGACGAACGCCGTGCCGCGGTTCCGCTGGCTGGCGCGCCACCCGATAAGCCGGGCGGCACAGCGCCTGCGGCCGCTGTTGCCCAGCACGGAGGAAGGACACAGGGGATCCGTGACGGGGCCGGGGTGGTCGGGCGACGATTGCGGCCACGCGGGATCCCGGGGCTGCCGCTGCTGCCTCGGCGGGTGCGCTCTCTCGTCAAGGGCAGGGCTGGCCGGGCCACCGGGCGTGGTACCAGGCGACGGGAGGCCATCTTCGTGACGCTGCGTGGGGGGCGCCGCGACCTTCGCGCTCTTGGTGGTAGCGGCACGGGCCGGCACGTCGTCCTCTGGCCCGTACACGTCGTCCAGGCGTCGCTTTGTCGACGCCGTCGTGGCCGCGACGGCGGTGGGGGCCGGGGGGCTGGGATGCCGTTCGGGCGCGCCTGTCCTGCCTACCCCTGCGGGTCTCCGAACGGGGCGAGGGGGCCGAGAGGGGGGATGGGGGTCGTCGCCGCCAGGGCGACCGCCGCTCCTCGCCGAGGCCGAGGCGGCTGCGCCTTCCGCTTGAACTTCGACGTCAGGAGCCCTCTTTGCCGTCTTGCTGATGCGTTCGGGCGCTGGCGCCGACGAGGTGGCTTCCTTCCCGGTCGGCAGCGGCGTCCGCCCTGGTGTCCGGGCCGCGCCGGGGTCCTTTGCACGTTCGTTGGCAGACGGAGCTGACAACGACTCATACACGCAAGGCCCCAGCTCCTGTACCTGGTAGTATAGCGGCCCACGCAACCAGACGAGGTCGCCGGGGTAGCAATATCGGAGGGCAAAGGCCACGCCCCAGGCCTCTAAGACGGACGGCAGGACATGCCATGCGTCGCGTGCGGGGGCGTCCTTAGTCAAGTCCTGATTGCCGTCCGAGGCAGTGTCGGAAGGGTTACATAAGGCGTCCAACTCGTGGAGCCGCTCCTCCAGCAGAGGCGCGCTAGACTGCTCGACGAGCAGCCAGCGCGCCGGGGCACCCGCGAGGCTGAACACATATAGTTCGGCGCTGTCAAGTCGCCGTAACGGTCCCTGGTGCTGGATGGGTAACGCGCAATGAAGGACCGGCTGCGCTCCAGGCCATGCATCTGCGAGGCCGAAGACGCCCTCAGCGGCGTGGTGCGGCAGGCCCGTCACTTCGATATCGAACGTGGGATCGGGAGGCTGCTGGCGGTGCAAGTGAAGGGCGGGGGCGGCTCGGCGCGCCGGCCTGACCGCGGCCTCCGCCTTGGGGCGCCGGGACCTCCTCGTCCCGGCTTCTCCTTCGTCGTCGGTTGGTCTCGTGATGGACAGGCGGACAGGCCCACCGCGGTTGCAGTGCACGACGGCGCCGACACGAGGGGGCGGGGTGTACCCGGGGATCTGCAGAACGTCCCAGCCTCCGCCCTCAGGCCGCGGGCTCGTGCAGAACAGAAGGGTACGGTCGTGCGCGTGGGGGGTGGGGGCCGTGTCCTGACCGAGGCCGACGTCGCCCGTCCACCGCCGGGCCGCGACCTCCTTTTCGCTGGCGCAGGCGGCGGGGAGGCTTTCTAAAAGCCGAGCGGCGGAGCGATAGATGGCGTCGAGCTCGTCCTGTTGGCAGCCTGCCTGGCCCAGGACACCACCCCTTGGCCCATCGTGAGCGGCGGTCCTGGGCATCGTGGCCTCGGGGCCCGTGGGGAAAGCGTCCTTGTCGGCGGCGACATAGGGGCCAACCAACGACCTAAGGCGGCCGTGCAGAGCGCCGATATCTCGGACCACCGCGGCGAGGGAGGGAACCACGGGACCCTCGCCGCGCCCTGGGGCGCCCGCCTTGTCCGCGCCGCGGAGTCCGCCGTCGGTGCGTGGGGCAGGGGGGTCCCTACCACTGTTGCCCGACGGGCGGAGAATGATCGACGCGGGCGAAAGGGGGGGCAGTTTTGCGGCCGTCGAGAGCCCTTTGGAGAGATCGGCCACGCGGGATGTGCGGGTGCGGCCCGGGCCCGCCAGAGCTGCACGCGTCTCTGCCGCCTGCAATCCCAAGCCGGGATTGTGACGACGATGGGCCGCCGCGGGCTCCACGGTGCTGGCAGACATGGGTAGTACCTGAGGAACTCGATTCAGTAGCTGGGTACCTTACTCAGTTGAGGTACCCAAGGTACCTTAAGGTATAGTAAGGTAGATGCCTACCAGACGGGAGCGGCCTGTAGAATGTGGGGTCACGTGCTGGTACGGCCAATTTGCCGATAGCGGTACGTTCGAACCCCAGGTTCTTACTAAGGCGCGTAGCACCGCCTAGGATGCCGTAAACCAGGGCGCCCAACGCGGTCTTGCCACTCGCGCGCCGATTTGGATGGTTGCGAGGCGTGATAGCCCAGAGGATGTGGATGAAGAAAGACGAAGCGACTTGGAAGATGGGGCTGGCACGACCACAGTCGGCAGGGCTCTGTCGGCAAGGACTCGGGGTTGAGAAAGGGGGCTGGACGGGCGGTGCGGCTGACACGTCGAGTCGAAGTGTATCTACAATTCCATAGGAGTAACGAGGCGAATAGTAAGTAGGCGAGGTGGCGTGGAGGATGCGAGCATGCCACCGACGGCGCGTGCAGGTCGCGTGATGACGCCTAGGTAAGGCGCTAATACTAGGTATCTTGGGTAAGGTACGGAGCCTGGAGGGGGAAGATGAGATAGATCGATAGATAGAGTACTTGGGGGATGGATAGGCAGAAAGGTCGGACTTCGTTTGTTTTGAGGAATGCAGGTTACACGGCCTACGAGGTGGGTCGACACATCGGATCTTCAGCGCCCCGCACCCCATTACGTAAGCGCTCTATACTAACCTATAGCCAATAGATTGATTTCTTTTATTACTAGCACCTTTTATAGTGTTACCTTTCTTAATAGTACCTAGGTACACTACCCGAAACCTAAGCCCCTCCGCCTCGAAAGCCTATTAGACTAGGTTCTCGAGTACCTGCCTACCTAGGTATGTGGGCTGGGAGGATTTTGTGCGGAGCATTTGCTTTCTACAGCGCCATTAATACGAGGGAGCGTATGGGGGGTATATCTCTCTACCTTATCCTACTAGGTAGCATAACCTTACCCTACCTCACTGCCCTACCGGCTGCGGAACGGCGACTGTACATATCTTCTCTAAGGTAGTTTCCCGCAGCTCTGCTCTTTTACACGTTTTTTATATAGAGGAAACACGGGTAATAATAGGGTTAGATTAGTATACTATTAGCCACTAGGTATTCCCCCTCACAATAGTACCTAGACATATACTATCGCCATTCCGCAGTCGATGTGATGAGGTACTAAGGTAAGGTAGGTAGTTACCCTTTCTGGGGCTCCTAAGCTCGCCCTTAGCCTACGACCTGACATGCCAGCTAGAAGTAAGCAGATAAGGCGGAGCGGCCGGTCTGTCCATTCCCTGATGAGGTCCCTGAACCCGCCACAGGAAGAGGCGAATAAGTATCCCTGATACATTCCATCGCCGGATATGCGACTATTTCAGATTGTAGAGCGCTTTAGTCAGGGCAACGATGATGCTTAACGGGTGGGCACCTTAATATGAGGCCTAGTCTTAGGAAGATAGCCGCCGACCCCGCCAGACTCTGGCCCGCCTTAACCCAGGCGCCCCAGATCGCGCCCTATGCCTCTATTGCTAAAGCGTACGACACGGCGGAGCCTTCAGGCTTTATTGCCTGGGTAGAGTACCTTGTATTACTTACCTTACCTGTGCCCCTTCGTCCGCAGAAGCGTACCCGGACCCAACTAGTCCGTACGGCTACCTACTTACCTTACCTAGCAGCATACGGTCAAGTACCAAAAGGATATTATTTTATAAAAAAGGGAATACAGGGAGCGGCGGCCTATTAAGTACGTACTTAATTAAATAAGCACACGGCGGACCAAAAAGAGAGCACACAGTAAGGCTCTCACTACCTTGCTAACAAATACTTTTCTTCCCCTCCTTTCTCACCACACCTATTGAGCAATAATACATACTTAAAAAGTAGTAAAAGTAATTTAGTTTTATTAAGGGGGTAGAATCTACCTAGCTTTAATTCTATATCTATATCGCCTTTTCTAAGTAAGTCTTATCATAGGGAAGCGGGTGTAGCTAAGAGGGTATGTTAGGTATACCCTTTTTTCTGTCCGCCGCGTGGATAAGATAAGGCATGCTACGTTTAAGGACCCAATCTACCTGGCGTCTCCGGGGCATTGTGTCCGGGAGCCTCCCGGTGCCCGTGCCGAGGTATATACCACAGTCTCGAGGGCGGCAGTGTCCCCCGCCATGAATGAGGGGGTGTTACCGCGCCAGAAACAAATCGCAGCCGGCGAGCCAGCTACGCTGGAGAATCCAGGCGAGCCACCACCTCTTCCCGAGGCGCGGCCACGACACCTCCCTTCGCGTCGCCCGGTACTACCCTAGCAAAACACCGGCGGGATAAGGGATCGTAGTACAGCGGGAGCTCGATAGGGTCCCATACACGGCTGACCCCACCCCCATGGGCGCCCATAAAGGCCCTCTCTATGACGAGAGACCGCGTGTCGCCGGCGTCCGAGAAGCTGAGCGTGAACTTCCAGTAGCCGGCGGATGGCCGCGGGATCTCGGCGAGTTCGAAGCACATCGAGGGATTCATCTTAGTATCCCTAGATGCCTGCCTTCGCGGGCATGGGTCGTACAGGACTCGAATGCGCGTGTGAGCATCGCACCAAGTCATGAAAGGACGGGACGTGCCCTGTGGCGACGCGAGAGCGGTTAGCAAGCGGGTAGGCGGGTTGGGATAGAGAGGGGACCGGAAGGGCACTTACCGAATCTAGCGCGACCTCGACCGCCTCGTCCCACGTCGCCGAAGGGCTCTCCCGGCCCGAGGAAGCAACGAGTTGCCCTCCGAGTGCCCGCTGGAACCCGAAGGCCGCGCGGCCCGACGTCGCTTCTTGCGCGGACTTTATCCTGTATGCGGCGATCGCCGCCCCAGCGGAGATGGTCCATGGCCCTCTAGTCGTTGTTAGGCGGACGCTGTCCATAGCACGGCGCGGAGGGGATAGGGTCTACGGACTCGTCGCAGCGTATGGTCTTGTACCACAGGATGGGCCGGGGGAGCCCCGCTTCCTCGCAGACCTTTCTCAGCCGGGCCTGGACGGCGGGGTTGAGACTGCTGCCCCCCGAGAGGACAACTCGGACGTGGCGACTGGAGCGCATCGCCTCGGCAACCTTCGATTCGCCGAGACGTAGTGCCTCGTCCAAAGACCTCGAGAAGCACCGCTCGGCCATCTCTTCGGATAGGCCTATCGTGTGTTTACGCTTCCGGTCGACGGACCTATAGGCCAAGAGCATACGGCCGGGCTTCGGCGAACAAAAGCGCGACGTGATCTCGCCCCGAAAGCTTTCGATTACGTCCGCTCGCTCTCGGGGCCCCAACGGGGGCCGCAGGCACATTCCCATGTACGTCTGGCAGAAATTGATAATCTCCTGCTCCCATAGTTGGGTTCCTCCGAACTCGGCTTCCGACACTTAGTTCCACTGCGCGAGAGGTATTGTCCGTGTTGTACCTACAGAATGTCCCAGCCACTGGCTGGATCCTTACATCTTCCGGATGTCGTCTGCCTTGGACGATTACCGTGCACCCGTTCTGCATATCCTCGGTCAGCCTGAGGCATGGGGGCCAGGATGGGGCTTGGGGCGGGGGCCTGCCATTGTAAAAGCGCCGAACTCCAACAAGACGACAAGCACCGAGGCTGAGGGCGACGGTGCGAAACCGTCGGCCGAACGCGGGTACATCAATACCCTATGCGCCAAGGCCAAGCTTTCGACGTGGAAACTGATTCGTACGTCGGGCGTGGCCGAAGGTAGCGCCTCCGGGACGACCTTTCGAATGAGTTCTTCGTATCTCGTACGCTCCTGGTGGCCCCAGTGGGCAGGATGGGACAGTCCGATCCGTTCGATGTAGTACCGGCTGCTGCCTATGTCGTTGAACCCGTCGCAGAAACGTTGAGCGCTGGCAAGGGCCGCCTTGGCGATGGCCTCCATGGGTAGCCTTACGAGTGCCCACGTTGCCTCTGCTTCCATGCCGCCCAGCCAGGCGTCGACGGTGCGGTTCCTCGTCCTGGGACGCTGAGAGAAGAATGCCTTTGACGGCACCACTTCGTGATCCGGACGCCGCGTCTCGCGCGCATGTACCTTTTCGGGGCCATAGAAATATAGCGCGGAGTCAAAGGAACCTCTTGCATACAGATCATGCCCTGCCACGGTCCCCCGTACTGACCGGGGCGTAGGTGAGTCCTGGGTCAGAATGCTTGCGTGGACGGCGTCGCTCCCCCAGTCGATCCCTAATACCCTAAGCGCGTGGCCTAAGTCAGCACTGCGGTCGATTAGTTGGCCCAGGAGGGACGGGACGATGATGAATGCACATACGCAGGCCCTCCATCCTGCTGGGCCCCACGCCCCATCGTTCCGTGACGAGGACGGCACGTATGGGTAATGCACCTACGGAGCGATGCACGTGGTCGTGGACAACCCCTCTACCCGGCCGGTAGTTGCTGGGCTAGTACGTTCTGTCGTTGTGTAAACGCGTTTACACAACTTAACTAAGGTAGGTATGCATCCAAAGAATTCTTATATAGTTCTAGGGCGGAGGGGTAGAGGCTTTGTAGCGAAGTGAATCGATGTCGTCCTTACTTTACGGAATGCCTACCTGATTAAAGATGACAAAACATAAGGTGTATCAGGTGTATAGGGTGTAGAATGTGTAGAATGTGTACCTTACTTACAGAACACGTTAAATCCGAGGTCGTTGTTTATTTTTCATACCATACTAAGGCAACCTAGGTATGGACCAATGACGATCGTCGCTTACGTCATTATGACCCGCCGATGCCGTCGTCTAGGTGGCGTACGGGAACGAACCTCCAGAGATTGCTTTACGACGGTCGTGAGTGACGCTTTCCGTAGTCGTAATAAATCTTATGGAAGGGAAGACTTCTATATTCTACGGTCACAGTACCTGAAGCGGATCCGTTGCGTCGTGACTGACTGGGTTTGATTTGATCCCTGCGGCTATAGTTGGCGGTTTCTCTCGTCGTAGCACACGATCTCCCGGTGTTACCTGACAACTGACCTCGCCTCGGGCGACCCGGGCCGCCCGTGGTAGGCTGCAGAGCTACATGGGTCAGTTTCAGGCCGTGGGTGTTACGCACTCATAACGGCCCAGCCAAACGCCTTGTTACCATGCAATAGGGGTCACGAGTCGTGGCACGCAGCAATGGGCATGTGAAGTGGGTCGAAATTGGCTTGAATCAACCCATCTAGAACGAAGAAAAGAGAGCAGTCTATAAGGTATGCCGAACGAATGTGGGATACACATGGATTGGCACGTGACAGAGCGGTCGTTGGGTGCTGATAACATTCATGTTTCGTGACAAGTAGGCTTACAACTCTACGAAAGTGCCCCTTACGTGTTTCACGTAGAATCCCGTAGATAGGCCGTTTTCTTTCGCCTATCTGTGCTTCGATAAGGTAAAGTAAGCCAATCAACCGTGCTTCATGCGCATATTACCGCTAGCCACAATCTCTACTCAATGCCCAGCCCAAATTGGCTGCCCGTATCCTTTTGCACATCGCAGGTACTCAGTTAAGTACGTACGTAAGAAGACTAAACCCTACTTGGTATCTCTAGATATATAACACGATTACCCCGAGTATTATGGGCCTTCAAATCTATATGTTATCGGGTTGAGCGCCATCTTACCTAGGTATATAGCTCGATTTAATGTCATGGCACGGAGCAACCGGCGCGCATGCGGAATGTAATACATCGGCTTGACCTACCATATTGAACATAGATACAAGAGTCAGGTTTGATAGCCCAATCTGACCTCGGGATCAGGGCCCGCACACGGGCTTCTTATAGCCTATACTTACGATGATTGCGGCCTGCCCAACCTACGGTTAGAACCTCCTTTTTCAACCTTTTGCAGAGGTAAAATTAGGCCCAATTGACCTCTTCGTCAACCCACGGCTCAAACCGGAGTCCCTTTGATAGAAATAACAAAAGAACAAGATCTTTATACGGGGTGTATGTGATGTACCCTTGGTACGGCGCGTGGCGGGCATTTCGCGGATCGCGGTTCCTTTCCCTGTCGCGTGACACTATACCAGGGCTCTTTGGCATCGCAGATCCTTCGCACCTTTGCTTGAAGAGGTCGCCGTACTCATCAACTCCAGCAGCCACGTCTCGGCAAGGGCGGTGAGGGGTGGGTGGGCCGCTGCGAGAAGGCCAAACCGGCTACGCCTCTGCCAGCAGAGGCTCAGTGCACATCCTTGTAGTCATCGGATGTCTTCGCTTTCTTTGTCTCGCTATCCCAGCGCCTTGTTCTCATGTTGAAAGGTGTACGATGAAAATATTCTTGGATCGCCCACGACGGCTTTGTTCTTCGGATACCCGGGCATTGTAACCAGGAATACCCGCCCGGGCATTGTAGAACCGTTGTTGGTGCTTCCTTACGACCTCTTTATTGCTTCGAACCAGACACGGCAACTCGCGAACTTCTCTTCGGTATTTAAAAGCTGACGTGGTCCGTCTCTGTGGCCATCGCATGACATACATATTTCTTGCTCTTTAGTCACGAAACGAACTACAAGTCCCGAAAACCTCCGTAAGTACTGAAAAGTCTCATACGCCCTGAGAGTACTCGCACGTTTCCCTCCACTTGCGCGTCACTTGTGAAGTGCTCGGCCTCGTCCACCTGCCGCCTTAACACCACTATCGCGGAATTGTCTGCGTACGAACAGCAACGTACCGCTCGGGGCGAGAGAGAAACGGAGCAGATCATGCCTAGCTCGAGCAACGCCGCTACCACCGGGGCACCGGCGACGTCAAGCGGTCCGTCCACCCCTGCCAAACGCCCGGATCCTTGCCGGACTTGCCTCAAGGCCATGTGCAATTGGGAACAGCCCAAACCCCGGGTCGAGTGTGTCAAGAGAAAGGGTAGGTAATGACAGAATATTGCCGCCTCGCCGCTAACGACCATATAGGGTTGATCAGTTGTCAACGATGCAGCGACAAGCACGAAGGATGCAAAAAGGTAGTGATGCTGTTTCTTCCCCTGAACTTACCACGTCAAGATCTCGCTGCTGACTATGCAACCTCAAGTACGAAATGACCAACAAGGTTCAGGAGCTCTATAACCTCAACCACAAGCTACAGCCGGGGGCTTCTAATAGCCAAGGTAATGTAAGTTACACGGGAACCCTGAGGCCCTGCACCCCTTCCCCCCCTCCCCTACCCCCTCCTGTTGCACTATATATGCAATGACAAAGTGCACCCTCACATACTGACCAGCGCCCTGACAGCATGAAGAATTGCGAACAAAGATTCAGAAGATTCAAAACGAGGCCTTAGCGGAAATTGAGGAAGCGGAGGCGAGAGAGAAGGAGGCGAGAGAGAACGAGGCGAGAGAGAAGGAGGCGAGAGAGAAGGAGGCGAGAGAGAAGGAGGCGAGAGAGAAGGAGGCGAAAGAGAAGGAGGCGAGAGAGAAGGAGGCGAGAGAGAAAAGGATGGCAGACGTAGACGACGGAGAGTCTTCTACCGAGCCATCGCTGAATGACTACCGCAAGCGTAAGATTGATGTGCTCGAGTCTGTGCTTGAGGCTGTGCTTGACGTATCGCGGAAAAGACTCAGGTATAGCAAGAGGTTGGCAGCAGCGCACGAGGCAAGCGCTAAGGCGATCGACAGGCAGGTTGAGGCACAGAATGTCGCAAACTGCCGTCTTCTGGACATTTCAGGGAGGTTGTTCCATCAGGTGAGTTATACCCACGCCGCTCTACAGCTAACACATGGCTGGCTGCCTTCAATCCCCCATATGATACCGAAATACCTGGCTGACTAATGACTAGAGCTCTGAGAACGCTCTGCGGAGTGGTGTGGGCGATCAGGACGGCCGAGAGGGAGGGCGTGGTCCACGTAACGGCAACAGCAAGGCCGACCGAGACGAAAGCAATGGCAAGGTGACAGGTGATGAAAAAGGGAAGGGGAAGTATTGCGGCGAAGGCACGCATAGTTGGGGGGAAGGTGATAGAGGGTTAGGTCGTGACCAAGGGGACATGGGGAACGGAGAGGGTGAGTGGAGCGATGGTGATGACAAGTTCTATGATGCCCCAGAGCATTCTCCTCGCGAGAAAGGGAGGGAGCGGGCGATCCCGGGAAGCCCTCCTCGATAACCCGACTCGATCCCATTGGGTATCGAGTGCAGGTTTATGTTTATTTGCAAGTAAGGTATATAAGCGAGTTGTCCACGAGAGATGATCGACAGCGCGCCGTC
This sequence comes from Colletotrichum liaoningense, assembly GCA_027406045.1. Classification (NCBI taxonomy): domain Eukaryota; kingdom Fungi; phylum Ascomycota; class Sordariomycetes; order Glomerellales; family Glomerellaceae; genus Colletotrichum; species Colletotrichum liaoningense. The sequence continues at coordinate 66,800 of JANVYE010000013.1, read as the reverse complement.
CAGCAATGAGAATCCTTTGTATACACGTCAGCAGGGCAGAGCTTTCGGACGCGGCGAGGTCAATATTTTTCTACATCGGGTTGTTGTGTATAGTGGGAGGAGGAGGGATTGGGCCCAGCCCGAGAGTCCTCTAGACGCGGTGTACCCGATCGGGTGCTAAGTGGCGCTAGTACGTCGCCGTTCGGGGTGATGGCGAATCACGTTTTAATTCGTCACTTATAGTCCGTGCTATTACCGTCCTAATTCCTTCCAACTCACCTAAGGTAATCGAAAGACTTAGAAAGGGATCAGCCAGCCAGCGTTGGAGAAGGCTACGGGTCAATCTACTAACGCCATTCAGTACCCGATGGGATAGACGGGTGGTCGTAGGGGCCCACCCGTACTACCTCCCGGATCCCCCATTTCTCCCCGGCAGTCAACCCAATACACGAGTCCCCCTCAGCCCGACTCGACTGATGTCTGCCATACGCTACACGCGGTTGAACGAGCCGTGTCACACGCGGAGGGTAAAGGTTGAAATGTATTGCAGGAGTCGGTAAAATGAGCCGTTTCCCCCCTCTGCTTACGGTGGCTCATCCCGCCGTCTCGACCCTACCTATCACGTAGAGCGACAAACGCTATCCGGACTTTACATAGCGCCGTGACGACTACGAGCTTATGCGTGGGAACGGTATCAGAGGCCTATCCCCTTAACTATCGAATAGGGATAGTAAGAAGATATCTTCAATCCCTCGAACTTGGCTCTCCTATTTAGTTTTTGATACGAAGAAATGGCGAGGATAGTGTCGGATCGACATCCTACTCGCCTCTATCCTAACTTTGACCGCAGCTAGACCCAAGTATCTACCACGCCTTCTGACCTTGCTTACTATCCTAGGTAGATGGTGCTAACTAACACAATGGCGCACCGGCCTGAGGGGACGGGAACGACGCTTCCAGCACAACGCCACCCGGCATAGACATCATAAGTCGGGATCGTTCTAAATCGGGCTGTGAAACACGATTCTTTGCCCCGTCCGATGGCTAATAAGTTACAGGAGATGGAGATATACTAACGTCAGGCTGTGTGCTATGGTGGCCTACTTGCATGTGCCGTGCTAAAGGCGCCGCCTACTCACTAAGGTAGGAACTGGTCCGGACTCAGGGCTTCGATGTACGGCGGTTCGCGGGAGAGTTGGAGACGTCCTCCCGTTCGGCCTTTCGACGAGGCATCTCGCCCGATGTATCCAGCCGCGGACACCAGACGGCCCGACGCTACCCAACGGTCTCCTACGATGCGTCTGCTTATGGCGACAACCGTCTCGCACCAACGCCAGGACGGACGCAGGGTTTCCATTGCCAGGTTGGGCAGCCGGTGACAATGCTCTGGAAGATGTCAAACCAGAGGGTGAGGGCAAAAGGAGGTCCTCGAGATGTCATCGCCTCGCGAGCGCATAATGGCGGGCGGGTGTTCGCGCGGAACTCGAAATTGGCATATGCCTAGACAATCACGCCGGGAAGCGCAGCCGCGTCCCAATCGCGTCGCCCGCCCATTGTCTGCCTATCATGTCATCTCCACCCCAAGGGACCGCCGCGGACGAGGGAGGTAGTCGGGTCTCGAGATAGAGCGCGTGGCCCCGCGTGGCCCCGCGTGACAAGGTCGTAGGCGTCCGGCAGACGCTTGGGCTCAGTATGTGAACGGGTCGTCCATCTTGGCCGATCGGATACTTTGGATAAATTCCGCGAGGGGCCTCCCTTCAGATCCTTGGGTGCGGAGATGGTCTTGCAGGGTCCATAAGCTGACGGCGGCACGCTGAAGTCGGCTCTTGATTTGTGAATCTGACACCCATTGCCGAGGCCGGATGAAGAAGCGTAATGCGAGTAGGCAAAGGAGTCTGCCGACATCAATAGGCATTTGGGGCTGCGAGCTGGCCTTTCGGGCGCCAGACAGTAACAGCTCCGGGTTCACTGCCGTGATGACGGCGGCGGGCTCTGTCGCGTAGCCGTCGGAGACACTTCCGAGGACAGGGAAAATGTCCAGGCTGTCGAGGTAGTATTGGATGAGCTGGGTGCGGAAAATCTCTGTCAAGCTTGAGTACTGGTCGACGGCTCGTTGGACGTGGTTGACGACTGCGGCGAGGCCGCGGGCGAGGCTGCGATGTAAGATCATGGCCTCGTCGCCCCAAACGAGCAGGAAGACAAGGCCCTCGCGTTCGCGGTACATCGTGTACTCGGGCGCTCCTTCCTCGACGAGGAGCAGGATGAGGGAGGGCGGAGGGGGCAAGCCTGGCTCGGGCAGCACAAAGCAGTAAACAGCGGCGTGGCGCCAGCACTCGCCCCTCCGCTCAGAGTCGGAGTCGGCGTTGGGAGAAACCGCGTTGAGTCGTCTGCGCTTCGTCGGCAATCCCTCCGACGTATCCCTGCCGGAACGCCTTGCGGAATAGGACAGAGACGGCGACGCCAGTGCCGAACTGGAGTCGTCGTCCACGGGCTCGTCGCTACCGCCGCCAACGTCGCCACCTTCGCCGTCGCCGTTATCAGGGGTAGCAACGGCAGCCGTGGGGCTCGCGTGGACCTGAGGAGCTGATGCGACGGGACGGAGGTCGGCATCGGGCGGGGCCAGTACGGCGTCGGCGCCGCGCCCTTGATCCCGCAGCATCGAAGGGAAGCTTTCGTTGGGAGGATCCGAGGGGCGATATGGGCGGCCTGACCGCGACGATTGGGGGTCTCCGGAAGCGAGGTGGGGAGGTCGGTTGCGCCTGCGTGGCGAGCCGGCCTGGGGGGGGGGCCTCCCCGGGAGACTCTGCCGAGGGGCATTCCTGTTGCATCGCTGTGGCAACTTTGTGCAAGGTATCACAGAGGCTGCTGAACTTGTCGGACCAAATGCTGGCAGGCCCATGGTTGAGGAGAAGCAGAGGCCCGGGCGCGGCGGTCGGTTTATCCGCGCCTCCCTCCCAACCCTCCGCCGTGGGGAACCACTCCGGCGGCGGCGATACTTGGAGGTTGCCGGCGAATAGCTGCTGTGCGCTTTCTTGGTCTATGAACGAGGTGTTCTCCGCACCGCCCCCAAAAACGAAAAGAACCGGGCTTTTGTCCACAACGGCGGGATCGTGGGACCCGGGTCGGGCGATTAGCTTCAGAACACCGAGGAAGAAGGTCACTCTCTCCATGTGTTTGCTGAGCCAGCTGGTTAGGCCTTCCGACCGTTTCCCCTCTGGCGTGAGCAGCCCAGGGCTGGCCAGGATATCTCCATCCAGCGTCGTGGTACCGTGGAGGAGTCGAAAAACGCTCCGGACGTCGGGGGGGCGCTCTTTCTGCTGATAATCAATGACGAACTTTTTAATGAGTTGGTCGGACCCGAACTCGCGGCTGGTGACTGCGGGGACGCAGAGGAACCGTGGGCTTTCGGTTGGAGGGATCCCGTCGGGAACCTGGCTAGTCATGGGGACCGACGTATAGGACCCGGAGGCCCGGTGCGCCGTCGGCGAGTGGGTGGTTTGGGTAGGGAGATGATGTGTATCGGCGCGGATAGAGCTAGGGTTCGTGAAACTCGGGGCGTGCGAGTTCTCGGGACTACCTGGAAACCGCTCGCGACGGGCAGGAAGGCTTTATGGTGTCGAATGCCGCTGGTTATGGAAGGTTTGTTGTGCCCGCGGCAAGGAAGGAGCATCCTGCAAGGTCGCAGGCGAGACGACGAGACAGCAACACAGCGACACAGCGCCCGGAGCCAATCGAGCGCGGCCATTGTTCCTAATTCGTACCTCAAAAGACGCCGGATTGACGGACTCAGCTGTCGGTGATCCAGGAATGGAAGGGTGGTGGGTGAATCGAGGGTCTTGCGGAAGGGCCTCGGAGAAGAATACATGCCAAACCCTTTGACAAGCTCGGCCCTTGCGTCTCCTGAGCGAGAGCAAGTCACACAAGGGGCTCTATTGTTGGATCCTACGGTGTCAGTCAGGCACCGGAACCGGGGTGAGGAGGCTTTTGGTACGCGGCGATCCCCGTCCATGGGTCCCTGCTGGCTAAGACAGGCCACGGGCGGCAGAAGGAGGTTCCGGAGCGACGCAAAACTCATCCCAGCGGAGAGAGTCGCCCTTTGCTCTATGTTCCACGACTTAGTCTCAAAACATCATAGTTCTTCGCTTTTTAAAAATATATAGAGCACTTATCAGCTATGAAGTACAAGTCATATAGATAATAACTATAGTAATTATATATTAACTAGTTCGAATATGTTTTCAATAAAGCATAATATAGTAGAAATATAATATAATTTAGCGTGATGATAGGTCTTGAAGGAGCGTGATGATAGGTCTTGAAGGAGCGTGATGGAGCGTGATGGAGCGTGATGGAGCGTGATAGAGCGTGATGGAGCGTAATGGAGCGCAATGGAGCGTAAAATATATGCAAAACGTGGGATGGGGGCGTGCGGGGGATACGGGCTATTTAAACTGTGCTAATAGTACCCTAGTGATAGTACCATTAGTGCAAGTTCACTATGTGCCGAAAGCTTTCGGATGTAGTAGTTGGGCCTTTGGTTAAAAATTGAACTTCGGCCCTAGTCCCGAACAATTCGCCAGGATAACTCATACTGAGGATATATACAAATAAAGATGACAGGATACCCGAGCCCGCAACATGCTAGGAGACGCGCGGCTGGCTACCAGAATGGGTTACGACTTCCTCGGACGGCCGGCTGCGGAGAGGTTAGGGCGGAGGCGGGCATCTATAGGTCGCCGCCACCGACCGCTCCCATACCCCACTAGTAGGGAGGAGGGTTCTGTGAGAAGACGGCGCGCTCAACGATCTCCCAACATACTTGTAGGTCGCGGGAATCATGCTCCGTGTGCACGTTCGAAGCTGCCTGCAAGAGTATGTCGCGCATAGCGATCCGGAAACCCCCTTCGTCTCGGAACACACCGCGCCACGTAACCTCGCCAGACTTACAGAGCATGACCTGTATTATGTCGTTGTCCTCCTGAAAGTCAAAGTGGGCGGGGAGAAAAGTCCGTAAGAACAAGGTGGCGTCAAATTCGGTCGCCTGTCTCGCGTCGTTGTCAAGATGGCGGAAGCCGATGCAGGGCTTCATCAGCTGCTGCATCAAATCCCGATACGGGGGACGCTTGGGGACGCGACGGCGGGCATCAACAACAACAAAAGCCGTATGGAGTAAGGGATCTTTCTGGGCCGTAGAGAGGGACCGGTGCGTGTCGTCAGCCACTTCAGGGCCTCTGCCAGACGCTCCTCCAAAGAAAGAGGCTGGCGTGCTAGTAAAAGGCGGCCTTGCAAGTCTAGCGGCTGCCGCACGCCAGGGCTCTGGTACACAGGAGCCGGGGGTAGAGGGAGAAACGGCCCCCGGCGTTGTTGGACCGGCGTGCAACGCGGCCTCTGTTTCGGCAGGTTGCTCGTACGGCGTCTTTGCCATAGGTGAGGGACCTTTCCGGCCACGACGTTAACATCCTCCCGTTGAGGGAGCTCCCGGGTCTATTGGAGGAGTAGAGGACCAACCTAGGGTCTTGCCAGTTATGGCTTCACGCCGGTTCGGCTGGGAAACGGGGGCGTGAGACTCGTGAAGGGCCATGCTGGCTTTAGCCGACGTTCGGCGACCCCGAGTCGAGGGGATGGATGGAAAGTTGAAGGACGCCTACGGCACTCTCTCGTGATAGAGCTGATTGGGAGACAGAAGGGCAATGAGGCTTCGAGATTCTTCTCTGGCGGGGGACGGTACGAAGAGGGACGGCTCCTCCGAGGTATTGGTCAGGCGAAGCGTTGATAATTGGCGTTGGGCCGCGTGAACGGAAATAGCGACCAAGACGGTTATAGATAGATGTTCAGCCGGAGGGAGCAGCCTCGAAGGGGGGGGGGGGGGGGTAGACGTGTACTAGCATAAGGGAAAAGCGGGCGGAACACGAAGGAGCACTCTGGGCGAAGAAGGGGCATCTGGATGGACAAGAAAAGGCCCGGTCGATAAGGTAGCGACGAGGTAAGTAACACGACTGCGCCCCATATTGTGCTTCGCTTGTCATGGTGGACAAGGTACCTTAGTGATGCGAGAAGAGGCAATGGGACGGGGACAAAGGCCTGATGGGGAGGGAGGACAGTCCAATGGTCGGAAGCAATCAGAGGGGTAATATCCGACAAACAAAGACACGAGCAATGGCATACGTTACAGCGCACGGGGCAAGCCTTATCCTTGTAGTAACCGGGAGCTTAGCGACGAGCGGGCTGTAAGTTATGACACGAGGTCTCGTCCTTCGCGCGATATGGTACTCCGGGAGAGAAACCTTGCTTGGCCTCCCGGGACCTCTGGCGCGGGGTTGGCGGCACCTGCCCCGGGCCTCCGAGGGCAACGGGTGGAAATGGAGGAGCAAATGGCATACCAAGACGGGCTGACACACCGAACCTGCCTTGGAGCGAGGTGAGGAGACGGGGTAGGCGCTATGATGAAGAAGGAAACGGCGACGGTGACCCCCTTGGACGGTGAACCGGGCAAGTAGGGGCCATTGTGACCCCTCCCTCTTCGTTCCTCCGAACTGCCTCCGGCACGAAGACCAACGAACAATCGCCGCAGGGAGATCGCAAAGGTCGCCCTACTGCTTGGCGAGGGATGAAACGCTGTTACCCATGCCCTGAACCCCGGCCACGCGTCAGACGCTCCCGCGCTGTCCAGGCCGGAGTAGCTACAGCATTGGGCTCCCGGCCCATTGAGGACACAAACACGAGCAGACGGGATGGCTTCGACGATGAGGGAGGGGCTAGAGCAGGGATGCAGAACCCTGAGTACGAGGGCCAAAGGCTCCATTAGATCAAGGCAAGATGCTTTGAAGAAGGGAGAGAGGACAGGGTGCCAGGCGAGGAAGTGCCGTGTGCGGTAGCTAGGTGCCTACTCACGTTGCGAGGCGCGGATGATGTCGATCTCCGAGCCAGCCCAGGCCCGGGACCTGTCTGAGTACATTACTCCCCGTCTCGCCTTTCGGCAAGCCTGGGCATTGGTACCAGGATCGTGGCCGTCTCGATCGGGCGTGTGTACGGCGAGTCGAACTAGGCGCCGCCTCTCTCGGGCACTCGAGTTGATTTGTCTACCTTACCTTACCTACCTTACCCATCACCTATCTCGTGCGCTGCTTCGATCCCTCGGGTGCTTCGTCCTCTTCTTACAGGCCTTACTTACACTTCCCAGCTTCGCTTCCCCGACCCACCTTAACGATACGAAGTCTAACTTCCCTCCACGATCACGCTTCGGGGATGAACATAAGGTAAGGTATCTCGCCCTGATACCGTATATTACATCCGCCCTGCCAGAACTTCTAGTGGGCGCCAGATTCGGAGTACGTGCGCGCATCGCCCCTCCTCCACGATATCGTTCCGGGCCGACGTGGCTGGCGGCACCTACCGTCACGTAGCAAGCGAAGGCAACCGCCGTAACTTTCCCTGGCCTGCGCGCGCACCTACTCAGACGGCAATCGCGAGACAATAGCCTGCCCAGCTCTGTGTGCCCTCTACAGGCGCCGGGAGGGCGGAGGATCAGACAGGGCTTCGGCGTACGGGCCCGATACCGGCGGTGAGCCTGCTTTCCCTTCCCCCTTCCCTTCTGATGGCTGCCGTCCAGGGGGTAACCACTGGCTTACCTACTCGAGCCACGGTAGACTGTTGTCAATCCGCGATTACGTGTCTTCGATCCCGCACGGTACGCGGTCGACGATGGCCCCCAAAGCCTCGCCCGACACGGGCGGGCAGCGTCCGTCCTCCTCGACGGCCCAGCCCGACGAAGAGGTCCCTGGGAGTCGGCCGGCCAGGACGACCGACAAACAAGCCCAAATCACCAAACCCAAGGCTCCGAGGAAATACGACGATTTTAACGAGAACGCCGACGATGGCGAGGACGCTGTAACCCCAAAGCGCCCAAGAACCACTGATACGTCCCTGACGCCGCGCACGATATCCGACAAGCAAGAGATCGTCGACATTAGTGACGACGGCGACGAGCCGGAGGAGATACGGGAGGTAATCGTGATATCAGACGACGAGGATGACGACGACAAGATCACCGCCCTGGAGCGTCCTCTTCTAACAAGCATCAGCCGGAAGACTGAGGACAATGAAACGTGGCTGCGCTGCTGCGACTTCTTCGACACGAACCCGAACCATAAGACCAATGGGGAGCCCTCACACACACACAGGATATATGGCGTAAAGCGCGGGCTTTGGCCGACCCAGTTGTACGACGTGTACAGCGTCCTGGAGGGGAGCAACGGTGTCGATACCAACGTGGCCAACGGCTGCCTGCTCGGGAACGAAATGGGCACCGGGAAGACGTTGACGTACCTTGCCGTTCTGGCCGTGCGCCGCCTCATCGGCCTGCTCGAGTGGAGCACGAAAGAGCATGAAGCAGACCACGACGGCACGGCGGCGGGCATATGCGGCACCGAGCGGCGCCTCTACGGTATCCCGTGCCTTTGCAACAAGACCTCCCTAACTTTTAGGATCGCCCGCCGCTTCCCGCCGGGCTGCGCCCTCCTCATCCTTCCGAAGCCACTGCAGCAAAAGGTCCTGGACCAGTCGGGCGCCAACTTCGAGGAGCGGGTACCTGTACCTAGCCTCGAAGGTCACGCGGCGGGGAGGACGGTGCGCTTCCTGCAGTTTGCCACTCACAAGGATAAGCTACCGAAGGCCATGTGGGCCCTAAAACCCCAGGCGTCCGGCCAAGTTCAAACGGCTACGCGGAATCAGGTATCGAAAAAGAGAAAGGCAATGAAAGACAAACTGGACAAAATGAAAGGTGCAGCGGAGCAGACTTTGAAGGCGAGGTTGAAGGCGGATTGCGAGCGGGAGACCAAGCTGGGTGACGACACAGTGCAGTACGGCTCGCCTGGATATGATGACGTGGTCCGGGACGTCCGCATGTGGCCGGTGCGCCGAGAACGTGACGAGGAGGCCTTTGAGGATGCGGAGGCGGGCGCCGACGTGCTCTGTATGACGCGCGAGGCTATCTCGAGGGTGGAGACCTTCTTCTACCGCTACCACTACAAGGTCAGTGCAAAGATAGCGGGGCTGGCCGTCAAGCTCTTCTACATCAAGGTGGTGCTGCCCACCTTCATCGGGACCTTGATCTGGGACGAGTCCCACAACGCCAATTCCACAAACTCGAACATAGCAAAGGTGCTACAACACATGATCGAGGGACAGAGCACGCCGCCCTTCCAGCTCTACGTCACGGGGACGCCGGCCCAGTCTCGTTTGACTCAGATGGTGCTCATGATGAAGGGACTCAGCTACCGTCCGCCCGGATGGAACGGTGAGGACGGCAACATTGGGAGCTACGACGTGGGCCCACAAGCCCTGGCAGAGCTCGACAAGCGGAACAGAGACATACAAAAGATACACGAGGGCCCGGCCGCAGGTTCGAGAGACGAGCAAACGCTGCAAATGAAGCGCGCCCGCGACGAGAAGGCCCTGCGCAAAGACGCTTTCGACCTCCTCCAGGGATATATTCTGAACCGCCGGGCTGGCAGCTTCTTCTTCGACTCCCCCGTCGTGGCGCCGATCGCCAGGGACGATCGGCGAGTGAAGTGCAAAACGGCGCCGCACCTGCGGGGCGCCATGGACGACCTGGTGGCCAGTACCAAAACCGCGATGGAGCGGGAGCAGGACAAGGCGGAGAGGGCCATGCGGCCGATCAACCTCAGCTCCAATTCGCACATGATGAAGCTGGATTTCGCGTCCCATTTCCCAGGCATGGCGGTGGCCTGGCAGCGCGAGCGCACTGGCGCGGCGTTCGCGGCGCCCGCCGCGAGCATCGACATCGCTTGGAGCAGCGTCTCTGGGAGTGGCGGCATAGATTCCGACTGGACGGACGCCGAGGGGGACGCCGAGGACCGCAAGCCCCGGACATTCCTCGAGATTGCGATGCGGGGGGGTTTTAAGGCGTATATTAAGGCGTTCCTTCGAGACAGCAATAGGGGCGAAGAACTCCTCCAGATCGTCAGGGAAGCCGCTGCCGACCGGGAGAAGTTCCCCTACGACCCTAGGGAGAGCTGGAGCCTGTACGACGGTCCCAAGAACGTGCTCGTGCTGTGCAGAAGGCCGACCGTCGCGTGGGCGACGAAGTTGTACCTCGAGCGCCACGCACCGGACGACGTCACCTCGGGGCTGTACCACTCCACACTGTCGCAGGCTTCGAGGGGCGAGCTGAGGGACTGGTTCAGGTCCTTCAAGATCGGGGAGACGTGGGTCGAGGGCCGCGAGGAAGAGAACAGATCGAAGCCGCAGAAGACAGACACGAGAGTCCTGGTGTCAACCTACCAGCTGCTGGGGGAGGCGATCGACGACCTCAAGGCCGCCAACTACCTCGTCCACATGAGTTTGCCCTACTGTGCTGGCCAAGAAGACCAGGGCAGCGCCAGGGTGTGCCGTGCCGGACAGCGTCTGCCGGTGCACGTCTACCACCTCTCTTCGCCTGACGAGGTGGCTGATCAGCTGGCGAGACGGATGAGGTACCTGAACGACCAGGTCTCCGGAAATGGCTGCTGCCTGGACGAGAAGGAGGTGTCCAGGATCATGGACGGCCCTCGAACGGTTGCGCAGGGCTCCAGGCAACCGATGCCGTAGGTGTAGGCGCCGTCGGGGACATGAGCTGGAGATGCGCGCGTGCCCAGAGGATACGGCCCTCTCCGTCATGTTGGAGCTTCTGGGCATGAGGACCCTGTGGGTCTGGCCGGCTCGGCTGCGGCGGCCTTGGCGCCCCGTACCGCCGGCGTGGTCTGCGACAACGATCCTACGCGTTCCACGTCCAGCCGGGGCGGAACCGGAGAACCTCCGGATTCGATGCCTCGAGGTGCGCGGCACCTACCGCGCGAGCGTCGGGGGAAGCAGAGGTGAGCTACGGCGCCCTCGTGAGGAGAGGATGAGGACGGACAGAGGATCATCTGTTTTGTATTCAAGATCCTGGCTCGCTATGAACCGTGCCAGTCATCCCGAGCTTCGCCGCGGCATGGCCGGCGCAGATGAATATTTCCGAACGGCGGGGAGAAGCAACGCTGAGGGCGCCACTGGCCCAGCGAGGTGGCCATGTGTTAGACGTCAGCTCTTGAGTAAGGCAGCAGGGTGGCAAGCGCGGAGCGGCACGTACCCCAGGAATATTTCGAGAGTTAGTGGGAGGGTGGATGAGATGGCAGGATGAGGCGGCCGACCTATACCTTGACGTACCATCCTTGGCAGGTAATGCGAGGGGTGGGGATTAGGGGGGCGGCTGAAGAACCGCCCATGGGTACGTTGAACGCCGCGGCGCATCGATTAGCCGCTCCCCCCCCACTCTCGTCGAGTCTAGCTGTTTGAACGGTCTCACGACCGTGGGTTTTGAAACTGGTGGTGATGCGGAGACGCAGCGCCGTGAGGTCGCCGGCGTTGAGGACGGGTCATGTTAAGGAGCGAGCGGCGAGACATTGGATTCTCGGAGATATTACCATAGCATCAGCGTTCAATACAGTAGGTTGACCACCCACGCACCTCGTTCCTCTTTCGAGCCACACTTATTCTTCGCTATTCACGAGGCAACTACCAGTCGCTAGGACTATGCGTCGACGCTTCCTAGTGCATCGAGTAGTCAGGGCTGAGGCGTGTCAAAGGGGTTTAGGCGAGCGGTAGTCCGTCAAGTGTCATTTTTGGGTAGCCGAGTCGCTCTCTGCTCAACCATGACCGCTGCGTACGCTTGTTCCTTGACGACAACGACCGCACGCCGGCTTTCGTCGTCGAAAAACTTCATCGTTAAATCCGCGCAACCATCTTTTCGAGGGAGGCCCACCCTGACTTCTTCGACGCACTTCCTGACGTGTTCGCAATGCTCACCTGGCATCATGCGCAAAATGACCTGCTCCTCGATTGTGGGCTCCTTCTCTTGATCGCTGGCTTCCGAGTCGTAGCCATCCCCCGGGGGATGTACTGGTGGGTTGCCTTTCGACTTGACAACGATGTGACCCGATCTAGGTGTCGATACGTCTGGCGTCTTGAGGAGCTTGATCTTTTTTGAAGACGGTTGGTTTGCGCCGTCGTCATCTTCGTCTTGTTCCCTCTTCCTCGACTCGATGAGCTTGCTCGTGGGCTTCGAATGGCGCCCAACTTTTGTCTTGATCGGTGTCGGTGCTGCCGGCCCAGCCGGCGTTGGCGGTTGTGATGATTTCAGTTTGATCTTCATCCCAGAAGAAGGTCTCGAAGCTGTAGGTGTCGCGGCATTCTATTCGCTGACAGATGTCTGTCGCGAATTCACGCTGAGCTTCAGCTTCGGCCGTGGCGGCGGCCGTGTACTGATGTCTGGCATCTTTGAAGATCGCTTGTCGAAAGTATTACGGGTGTTCGCAGTAGTTCTGTTTGTCGTATCCAGGGGGGTATAGTCAAAGTTGAGAGAAGAGGAGGATTTCGTTTGTGTGATCGGAAAGGCAGCCGCGCCTCGATCTTCGCGGGGAGGTTAAGTGGAGCGCATACGTCTCTGATTGAAACCGCGGGAGTCAATGTGAAAGGATTCGTTAGATCCAGTGCGCCGGAGTTGTCGACTTGGGGAAACACTTAGCAGATCCGTACGCTTACTTATAAAAGTGGTATCACTTCGTTCCTACGTGCTGGCAAGTGCTGTGTGCGTATATGCACGTGCTTGGCGTGGCTAAGGTACTAACCTTGGGAAACAAAACCCCCCGCCTTCCCTATTCTATTACTTTTTGCCCGTTCGCCCCGTTCGGCCGCCGCGTCGGGGCGGATCGATAGGCCCTGGTCTTGAACCGCGGCACTGCCGCTTGCCGCCGCCGGCCTGTTCGTAAGCCCCGGTCCTCGCCGACTCGACCAACTCCCTGACCCGCCCGAACATCTGGTTCTTGATGACGGGGTTGTTCCGGGCCCGTATGCCGCCTAGCATGTTGACGGTTGCGTCAAAGGCTTCGATCGCCGCTGTGCGTTTCTCGCATGACGACTCTGCGAGCCCGCACATGACAGCCTCTAGAAACGGAGAGCAGTAGAGGTGGAATTCGTCAATCCCTCGGTCCCTGTGTTCGCGAATGAATTCCATGGCGGGCGATATGCACTCCGTCGTAGCCCAGTCCAGCGTCGCCGTCAACCCGCCCTGGGTGGTGTATAATGTATGAATCCAGCCCGCCGGGATGAAGCATGCCTGCTTGGGCGTCATGACGACGAAGACGCCGCCTTCCAGATCGTCGTGGGCGTTCACGTAGTCGCGTTTGCTACGCAGGACGGCGGTGTTGTGCGCTGTGGGAGGGAACAGACCGACGAGCTTCTCTGCATGACAGGCGGTGGCGGTGAGGGCGACGTCCCCCATGTCTGTCGGGGTCAGCGCCAGCCGCACGGGCGTGAAGCAGCTGTGAGGCTGCCGATCAGAGGTTCGTTCTGCTCTGGGTGGGTAGTACTTACCGACGTGGAGCTCCACATGGGTGTGTTTCGGCGTGATGTTGGTGAGCGTTTCGCGGCTGGCGTCGTCGTGGGATCTGAGCGACTTCAACCTCTCCGGGATACGCAAGAGCTGTAGTTGCGATGGGACGCTCATGACCCAGCAGGTGTTGTCGACGTCTGGCGTCGCCAGCTGCTTCAGGGCGGACCAGTACATCCGGCGCTCGAGCGGCTCTCGCCCTTCGCCACGGACGTACACCTGTGCCCCAGGCAGGTTCCCCAGCATCTCGTTCATGTAGTCGTCCTCCGCAGGAGGCTCGCCCATGTACCAGCACTCCTTCGCGGGCAGCAGGAATGGCCTGGCTTCGGGCCCGGCAGCCTGCGGAGCGCGTGGCGCTTCGGGTGATGTTATGCCGCCGGCACGTTGAATACCGGCGACGAAGGCGGCGGAGAGAGAGGCGAGCGGGCCGGACGTGATGGCAAGGAAGGAGGCGAGATTCTCGCGCGCCTCGCGTCCCACAGGGGCATCCTCGATGATGCGAGCCACGGCGGGGTCGATGGCGGGGGCCATACCGGCCTTCGCAACCGCTAACGACTCGGAAGTACGCTGTTGCGGGTTCTTCGGAACTCTCCGCAGCATGTCGGGTATCACTTGACCCCACTGGACCCAGAGATCCTCTGACCAACAGAGCGAGGTCGGCGAGTTAGCCAGAAGGTATGGCGACGTGTGGAGCGCGGTGCGCGTGGGGGAAGGGGGTCTTACCGATCCCGCAGACAAGCTCAGGCGAGGGATACGAGGCCCAGCACTCGGTCAGGCGCCTTCTCATGTTGCCCGACCATTTGGACAGCTTGGCTTTGCCAAAGACGAGAGCGGTGAGAATCGCGGCATCCGAACCGGCGACATGTGCAATGTTGAGGAGGACATCACGGCACCAGCCGTCGGTCTTGTCTGTGGAGACTTTGGCGCCTGGGCTGGGCTTGGGATCCAGGGTCGCGAGCGCCTTTTTCCCCAGTTTTATGTGATCCTCGGTAAGCGATTTCTCCCTCCGAAGGCGGGAAGACTCTTCAATAAGGCGCTCAAAATCGATGACGACCTGCTCTCCGTCCGCCTTGCCGGGCTCCTCCAGGCGAGGCTGGTTGCCGTCGCGGTGGCGCGTTTTTCGCTTCATGAGCAAGACCCTTCGTTGCGTGACCCGACTAAGTATCCTTGCCAAGGAAGGCGTGGTAGGGGCGTGCGGCTGCTGGGTAAGAAAGGGCGTTGAGGAATGGGCGAGGCGCGTTAGGCAGCCGTCGTCGCGATGTAACGCGTTTTCCGGCTATTGATGGGGGCGACGCGTTTGGTCGTAGTTACACCGGAAAGGGCGTGGCATAAATAGCAGGCGACAAGGCGCCGGAGACGAGGGAAGGAGGGGGAGGGAGTGCACAAAGCACAGGGCGACTATGGCAAAGGAAAAACGACGACAGATGGACGTTGTCGGGCGAGCGCCCAGCCGGCATAAAGAGGGCTGAAAGCGGGCGAGTGAAGTGGGGGTAAGGGTGAGGGCCGTTGGCGATGCGTTCAGGCCAGGTACCTCAAGGGTAGTCAGTACCTAGGAAGCGACGACTGTGGGGTTCTTGGACACTATTAGCCACCAGACTGTGATACCTCACGTGCTACATTTCACCATTCGGGTACTTACTGATTGAGGGTATTAAGGGTAAGTCGAGTAGATTCCCGTGCACTACCGGCATCTCGTCTTCCGGCCCGAGCTACCTGTGAGAGTGCTGGCTCCGACCGCTATTTTGCTTATTTACTCATCCGCCAGGTGAGGATGCATCGGGGCTTCCCGAGTCTATGTAGGTAGCCCACGTGGGCGGATGAGATTTCACGAGCGTCCGTGGCGATGCCTGTTATTACTCGGTTACGACGCCTTAATTAGCTTAATCGTTCACTGGTAGTGTGATGATCTAGCCGGTCTGGCCTCTTGTTAAACGATCGCCACGCGACGACGCGGTAGGAAAGGATGCGCTTCTGTACTGGCTGGGGTTGATGGTTAATTTACCGGCTAGTCTTAGACCGTGTACGGCGGCCGACTCGACCATGCACGACGACGGCGATTGCCCCGCCACCTACCGGACGGACGGGCGTCCCTCGTAACCTGCCGAGCGCTACCTATATAACCGCAGGTAGCTAGTGCGGCTATAGGCCCCTTGTAGGCTACGGTCTAGTTTAAATAAGGCATCATTGAAAAGAATATAATTAATATATCATTTTATTTTTATCATTATTACTAAACAACATTCGTAATAGCTAATTAAAAAGATTAACTAATGATTATATTAATTAACCATATTGTTTTTTAAAATATTGAACGTTACTTAAAATTAAAAAAGATTTAAAATTTTCATTTTCATTGTTTCATAAAGCTATACAATAACTAACTTAATTAAAAAAAAGTTTTATTATATTATATAGTTATTCTAAAAGCTTAATTAATTATAATTAACTTTTTATAATTATGTATAAAAACTTAAATATAATACTTTACTTATTATAACTCAGTATTTGTTAAAATACCAAAAGAATATTACAACAAAAGTCATATTATGAGTTTTATAAATTTGACATAAAGTTTTTAAAACCTTTAAATGATAATAAAAAGAATAAATAAGATAGTTTATTTACAGTATATTTTAAAAAACAATGTTTATGTACAAAACTAAAGTAGTAATATAAATTTACTTATAAATACAAATTTAACTTAGAAAGGATAATTCAAAAGTAATCTATAATACTTCATAACTAACTAATTCCTAATAATATATTTTAGTATTAAGTTTATTTACTTTTTATTTTACTTTTCTTAATCGTTCGGGTAGCTTTTGATACTAGGTATTTATTATTCACATGTAGCATTAACATATATTCATACTTTTTAATAAACTATATTAAATTTAGTAAAATAATAAAAATACTGAGTATCATAACATATTAAAATTATTTCAATAAAAACCAAAAGTAAGTTATATAGTAAATAAATACAGAATTCTATCTATCAGCTCTGCTATAAGGTAGCTAACTAATCTTAAATTATATAATAGTGTTTATATCGAAATTATTATGTTCTATCAAATACGTACTTAAGGTATATTACGCGATTTACATAATTAAAAAGTATCTTATTTTATAGAATATCTTTTTAAAAACCTCATCCTGTTAAGATTAATTTACTATGCTTATGAAACTGAGAAAAAAAAAAACTATACAATATTCCTCTTATTATATTATTTTTTAATTATTTATAATATATATTATTAATGTAGTTGGTCAAATGATCTAATAATGCTTTTTAATAAAAGCGTTAATCATTAAAATATATATACTATACTATTTAATTTTTATATCGAGGTTTTCGTTTCTTACTTTATAAATATAAAAGTTCGGCCTTAACGGTGTTAGGTCTTGAAAGGAAATTATATAATATAGTATACTGCTTAACTATATAATATGCATAACGTACCCTAAGCAGGCGCTTAACGCAATACAGCGATTTTAATACAAAAGCCGCTATGAGTTCGAGATGGGCAAGCTGCCCTTCACGCAGCGGCGCCGGCCGGGAAGGGCGACGGCAGAGGTCGGCCGTAAAGGTCGGAGGCGGCCCCCACCCGCAGAGGTTCTGGACTTTAATGGCGACGTAGAAGTTTCCGGAGAAAGGGCCAAAAGGGCCAATATCTGGCTGCTCTTCAGAGCTCGCAAAATGTCTTTTCATCCTCATCACCTCCAACATCACCCAAAGTGTGACACTTCCATTAGTTGTTCCATGGCATAGTCACGTATGACACGTGACTTCAGTGTATTTAAACGGTTTAGCCGTGTCCTTCCCCATTGGGAGGGACGACCATCGGAATACACGTTTTACGTCACCTATCTTTCAATTCCGCATTGCTTTCCGTATTGCTCTTCAATCGTAGCCTCATTTCATGCAATACGTCCTGGTCGTGTAACTACCCGACCAGGCCGCAGTCTTACCCCCTCTGTTAGGGTGCCCTCCGCCAGGGAGACTGTGTCACAAAGCTGCTCTCCATTCAAACCAAACAAACCCACCAAACAAACCCATTGATACACAAACTACCAGACTGCATACAACATACAGTCAGCAACTAGCGGGCTAGCAATGCCCGTTAACAAGTCTGCCCCTCTCAAACTGGGCGCCCTTAACTAGCTCGACGCCGTAGCTATCGTAGCTAACGTTATTCAATTTTGATATTAATTTAATATTATATTTATATATTATATAGCAGATCCTACTGATATTTTTATTCAAATATGCTTTAATTAATATTATTCAAATACATCTTTTTAATATAACTATATTTAGATAATAGAATTTGGAAAAGAAATATATTTAACTATATTATAAAATTAATATTCTAAACTAGCTATTTAATTCTTAATAAAACGTAAATATAGAAATAAGCGGTAGCATATAACTAGATAGAGTTTATTATTAGAGTTTAGTATATATTTATATTAATAGTAAATTATTAGATTAGAAGTTTAATTCGACCTCGCGGTAGCGTAGGGGCTACCTATCGACCATATAGTTAATTATAGTAGCCTACCTAACTTACGGTTAGGACCTCTTTTCTATACCAACATAGTAAATTATTTAGTTTAGTTAACTTATTTCGTTAACCCACGGTTCGAACCAAACCACTAATATCTCTATAATAGGGATACTAATATAAACTATATTAGTTAATTAGTTTAAAAATTAAATTTTCAAATAGATTGTTATAGAGGCTATACTAATTATACATTATTCAATTTATATTTATCTAAGTTTTATAACATTTAATATGTATTTTAAGTTTATATAAATAAGAAAGGCATAAAATAAAATAGTAAATATATATTATTTATTTTAATTAAAACTGCTAGAGGAATTAGAAATAGTAAAAATTTAAAATAACTAGTTTATTCTTCAAAATTATCTTACTAATAAGAATAAAAAGAACCTTTTTATAATGCTCTTTTCCCCTTCAGATACTATGTATTATTGTTCGAACTCTATTAGTTCGAGGAGTAGGGGATCGGAAAGCGGCGGTGGCAGTAACGCGGGTTAGCGGAGTAGTTATCAGAGTTGACAGCAGACCAGCTACTCGGCAGGACTCTAATGAGGACCTCAAAGACCTTTGTATATAGCAGTAGGTACGTAGGCAGCGCCTCTACGATGCGGGCCAGCCGGTTGATGAGTAAGAGGGCCATTACGGAATTCCTAGGTAAGGTAGGCTTGCGCCCTCGACCGGGCCCTCGATCGGAACGTAGACATGCGGGCGGTCGTCGAGTGCAATTGACACGCAAGCTCTCGCCAAGTTTGGCTCCCCCGGCTGACGCGCGGGCGGCTTTGGCGGGGGGACGAAGGGAGGGAGGCAAAGAGCTCAACATTTAACCTCTGCGTTCCACCTATCAAGAATTCATGGGAATGGGTAGCCCGCGAAGGGGCATCTGTCAGAGGTAGGGCACAGACGATGATTCTTACGGTTCAGGGGAGTGGTTTGACCAGGATCATACACGTCGTGTCTTTGCTACATAGAGGTCAGTTCCAGGCAGAATGCCATGAAAATCAATTGAGGTAGTACTGTACCGACGGCTATGTATGGTTATCAGATAGCCCTTGGTCCGTTGATAGTGATGACATACCTCAGGTAAGGTAATTTCAGACCGCAAAGGCCGCTACTGTCCGCAACAGACCCGCCTCCAAACTGACTAGGATCCTGGGTCAGGTTTACAGGGGAGAAATATAAAAAGACCCCTTTGCCCCCTCGCTCTTGGGACGGGAGCTCGTCCCCCACGGACGCGCCCGAAAACGCCCGACCCACGAATGATGGAGCCCACCACGCGATCCCAGGCCCTTCCGCGCCCCTCAAGCTGTACCGGAACCGCGGACCGGCCGCGTCTAGTTGCTCGCGGAATTGACAAACAGCCTACGGAGATCCTGCTACATATTGCTGAGTGCATTGAGGATGCCGCCAGCCTCGCATCCTTTTCGGCTGCTTGCAGGACCATGAGATACGCCAGCCTTCCGTCACTTTACGTTCGTTTTTTTCGAACGCGCGGCCTCGCCTGGGTTTCGCGTCGTCTCATCGAGACACGCGATTCTCTCCTCGAGGCGCCGCCCGATGCCGACATAGCGTTGGCCATGACTCTTCTCGGCGACCTCGGCAGGGGCCTATGGCGGACGAACGACCTGCCGAAAGTGGGGATCGAGACAAGATGGCCACATCTACAAGAGCCGGCCCGCGACCGCCACCCGGATTTAACCTCAGACGGCGCCGACTCGGACAGTGTGGGCATTGGCAATCGTGTCATGCGTCCGCAGGCAGGGGAGTTTACTTTTGAGACGTTCATGCAGTAGTTGGAGGGCCGCAGCCCTCGCACGAAGATCAGTCTTGTGCATGCGGCGGCAGCGTGCGGGTTGGACGAGCTCCTGCGCTGTCTGGTGACCGAGGAAGCCGACCTGTCTGACAGGGCCACTGTCGGTTCGTTCAGAAGCGATGTCTTCCATTGGGTGTATGACACCAGCCCATTGGCGCTTGCGATATCGAATCAAAGGCTCTCGACCGCGAAGCTGCTCCTGGAACTGGGGGCCGACGCCCAGGACGGCTGGGTCGCGGCGCTGCGCGTCGGGAGGGCAGACTTTGTCGAGCTCCTGCTCAGGTACAACCCGGAACTGCGGACAGAGGGGCTGCATTGTCGCCACCGGTACAATGAGGAGGAGAACGCCGGCCGTCCCTTGTCGCCGTTGAGCTTCTGTCTGGAAGTTGGTACTCGGGATCCAGTGGCCATCTTTCGCGACTACGCCCGGCACGGCTTTGACACGGGGGAGAGCCTGTACGGCTCAGATCGTCTCCTCCCACGGGCGGTAGTCTTTGGCCATAAGGAGACTGCCCACTTCCTCGCCGAGGAGCTCTCAACCGCCCACGACATCGTACCCCTATTTCGGCTTGTAGCGCAGTTTGCCCATGAGCCGGCTGGGCGATTGGCGGAGGGCGTCCTTCGAGCCATGGCCAGGGCAGGCCGAGTCCAGGGTGGGGCGCTGCCACGGGGCTGCCGGAGAAATATGCCTGAGGTGTTTTGGGAGGCGCCGATGCAGGCCCTCAGGGACTGGGCCCGCATGGACCGTCTTTACCGGCTATTCGGCATCGCGGAGCCGGTGATCTCCCAAGCACTGCTGCCCGAGAAAGCCGTCGCAGGCCGACCGCCCCCAGCGAACACGTATGCCTATGCTCCCTCGGATACGGATAACTTGGACCACGAAATGGTTCGAGAAATACTCATGCGTGTGCAGGAGGACCTGGACTACGTGAGGAGCTCCGCCCGGAATACGGACGGCAGCTATCAATGCCCAAATGTAAGTCTCGCGTTTACTCCCTCCATTGCCCCCTTCCCGTTTTCACTGGCCAAATACCATACAAAGTCAGCCATTATGTAGATCTTGAGCACGATTAGCGGTCCTCACCCGACCCCACCCGGCCGCGGCTAACAATGGATAGCTCAACACCCGTGAACTACACATCACATATGACGTCGGCGAGTCATTGGTCGAAGGCACTTCCGACTCGTTGTAGGGACCAGACCCGGAAACCGTGGGGGACTGGATCGAGCAGCTTAAGGCGGGCCGGGATATGAGGCGTGTGACGTGTCCGCCGATACCGTGGCACTGGCGATGCGCCTCCCGTCCTTTCATCGAGGAGATGTGGCGGCGGGCCAACGTTCTCACAGATCTCGACAGGCCAGAAGGGGAATGGCGAGAGCCTGTGCACCGGCGCCTGTTGGAATGGGCGCTCGCGGCACATCACCGCTCGCTAGAGCGGTCGTCCTCGTCCCCGGCAACAAGTGTCGAGCGACCATCCTCGATGGAGTTTTCGGTTGCGTACACTGGGACCGAGAGCGGGCCCAACGACGCATGTAAGGCTGGCCTCCACACTGCTCGAGACTGCTGCCTCCAATACGTCGAGGAGAGCGGCAAAGCAGGTCGCCGTAAGGCGCACAAGGTCGTTTCCATCCTCGCCACCGGCCCCTGCGCGAAGCCGGGTGCCAGCAAGCGGAAGATGGGTACCTGGCACCAGGCCCACGGGGAGAGCCTGTACGCATCCGGCATCATTGACACCGAGTCCACCGACCAAGACTGCGGACAGCTTCTCCAGATCGATGTCTTGTGGGGGATCATCGTGCGAGGGCACAGCTGGACTCTCGTCACCACGGCTATGGAGGTCGAGGCCGGGCCCGAGTTTGGTGACCAGAGAGAGCAGTTTCACGAAGATGCTACCTCCAGCGCGACACACATAGGCTCGACAGAGACGTACGATGGCATCCTTACACTCTTTACGTCGTTACCCGTCATTCTCGCCTGGGTAGATCGCCTGTACGTCGGTCCGCTGGCCGCGCGTCTCAAGACTTTAGCCGGCCGTCAGTCACAAAGGCGAGCTCGTGATCGTTGCCCCGGCCACCAGGCATAACGACATGTAGCGAATCGCCACCTTGCCAGTCTCGGTGGCCTGCCCAGCACGGCACTTTACCATCCACCGGGGCCTAGACTATCGGTAGTTGGTGGCTTCGCGACTCTCCTGCGGCCTTCTGCTTCGATATCACTGAAGTTGGAATCATCGGCTACACTGCGCCCGATGAATGCCCACATGTTCTTTTCCGTTGATCATCAGATAGCCGGATGAAGTTGCTATCGCAGTATATCTGATAGTCTGGCTTTGTTGGCTCAATCGACTGGACCAGACGTGTGCACACCCTTAGAGCGTGGAAACGCAAAGAATCTAGCTTCCTTTCCAATCGTATAATCACTCGTAAACCAAAGTCCTACGCTATATTGCCTACCTCTAGCATGACAACTGTTGAACAACTGTCAGTGCCACTCAAGAGACCTTATGGTAGGTCACAACGGTTGGAAGGCCGTGATTCCTAAACGAGAAACTCGACAAGAGGTCACAGTTGTCACACAAACGTCACGAAGATCTTTATGATTGATGGAATAGGAACTGGAGTGTATTCTTAGATACCTTATGTCCAGATCATGGCTCCGGGGAGGCAACGGAATAAAAATCATCATCGTCGTCATCGCTGTCATCATCGTCGGCGGCGGCAGACTCCTTCTCTTGCCGGAGGCGAGCAAGGACCATGGCAGACATTCTCAATTGAAGCTCTGCCTCAGCTCGGGCCAGCTGGGGCGCGGACATTGCCTTATACTCGCTCTCGAGCTGCTCAATGTCGAGACCAGTCGACGTCAGCGGTGTACCCTTCCCGGTGGCGGGCTCGGTCTCGGGCGCGGCGGAGGTGGAAGACGGCGCAGAGGTAGCTAGGTTTTCTGATCATTGTCAGTTATGTGAGCGACAACTGCATGATGAGTATTACGATTGTGAGACTGACTCGAATGGAGAGAGCACCTGCTGCCCTGGGAGTTGTAGTGGCAGTTAGCACAAGCGCCACTGGTGATCTTGCTCAGGGAAGCAGGCGCCACAACACAGCCTGACCACAGACCGCGACGATCAGCACAGCGAGAGCAGGAAGAGGGTGCCTCGAGGCCCACGAGCTGGACCATCGCGGCGGGGACGTTCTGGCTCTTCTTCGTACTGAAGTTACCACGGGAGTGGATGTTGCGCTCGATGGGGCGGCGGACAGGGAGTTCGGCGAGCTCCCAGGCCGCGCCAGTAGGCGGCTTCTTGAACTTGTGCACGAGGGCGCGCATAATGTATTTCTCCGCAGCTAGAAAACGTCAGCGAACACGAAGAGAAAGGGGAGGTAGGAACACTGACTCTCCGTTGCGGGGGCGGGCCCGAACTCAATCACCTCGACGTCTGCCGGGGCAGAAGGGGCGGCAGCGGGAGGATGGGCATCTTGTCTTGCATGTTCAGTCGCGCGGCATCGTAAGAGGGCGGAGACGCACATACCTTCATCTGAAGCAGGGACGTCATATATATTAGTAGACTTCTTAGCCGTTTGGCGGCGGCGGCCAGGAGTGGGAGCCATGCTGTTGTTGTTGTTGCTGTTGCTGTTGTTGTTGCTGTTGCTGTGAATGAGGTTTTTAGAAGGTCCGTCATGTAGAGCGCGTGGATGGGGGGCGCGTCAGAAAAGAAAAACATCGCTTTCCGTAAGGGAGTCAAAACGGCTGTCTATGGTATTACATAACTGGTAGACCATTTCGTTTCGCTTAAGCACGCCTACACTATTTGATTTTAAGTATTATCGCCATAGTATTTAGTGTTCACCCTGCGGGAGGGGAAACAGCTCATATACTACAACATCACATGCCGAGGGAGTCTGTCTTTGGCACTTTCCATCTCGCCCCGCTGGAAGATCTCATAGTCGGATAGGCCCTCGAATACAACGGCGGCCGGCGCCCTCCTGCGGGACACTGACGCGTGTACAAATAAATCCTTGTTTGGAACTTCTGCTCGGAGATATCCATGGCGGCTTGAGTCGGCGTAAGACCCTGTGACGCATAAACAGTGATGCTACATGTGACAGTGAGAGGGAATTGTGTCCTTGTATCTATATGCTCTAGCATACTTCAGGTAACCGCGAGCGAGGCCGAAGATGGGATGGGCACGATCTTTGGCCCAGGCGCTTCGACAGGCCCAGCGTCTATGCCAAGCCCGCACAGCAGTGCGAGGGGGGATCCTTGCACGGATTAGCACCAGCTTCCCAGGCCATAAGGTATCCCTGATAGTGTCCAGAGCGCCATCGCAGAGGTCGGCTTCGATCCAAGCGTTCACTGTCAGCATAACCCATGAGTCAGCAAAGGTAGTGAGCGTATTATGGGGGTCTCCAGCACCCTGGAAGGGGACATTCTCGACGCCAGCGCCACTGCGGCTGGCCTGAACAAGCTCGGTGGGTTCTGCAACGCATTCAGCTTACTAACGTCATATCTAACGGCTCCAGCATTCTTGACGTGCACGCTGAGGGCATTGTCGGATGAGTGGACGGCCTGGAGGAGGCAGGGTCGAGCAAACACGCTTGGAGAGTAGCGGCAAGCCCTTGCGATGATCTTGTCAAACCTATTGTCGCGCCGGCGGCCAGTGGCCTTGAATAACACGTCCTTGAGAACCTCCTGAGGGGAACGGGGGCGGCTGGGAGAAGTTATTAAGTAGGAGGCATGGTGAGACCACCGAACAGGTGCTCAAAATGAGCCGCAAAGATTGACCGAGAGTGTCCGGATACTGGCCGTGAACCTCTTATGAATAACGAGGTGGCTGATGTGTCTCCAAGTATGGTGCAGGCGAGCGGCGTCGGCATCCTCGAGACCGGCGAATCCGAATCAACTGATCGGCGGTCGAGGGAGATTCACTGTGTCATGTCGACCCGCCGACGCTGTGTGCAGTCGTGGCCGTAGGAGCAGCAGTCGTCATGGGGTCAAATGCCAAGTTGCCATATTACGGAACGAGAACTCGAAGTCGGAGTCGAATTTCTGCCACGGGACTTCGCCGTGCCGCCGTTTCCATCAACACAAAACAGGAGATGGCCAGGTTTGTGATGAGCAAGAAGGAGGTGGTAGTGAATAGTCACCAGATCAAAAGTCGGTCGCTGACGGGGACCGATGGCACCAACTTCTTCGGGGCCGACATGAGAGGCTTCGTTGAACCCTTCCGCAGTGGATTACTGCCAGAAGGAACCGAGCGTATTTGATGCTGGAGGACTTGTATGGGTGACCCCGCCGCGATGATTGGCTGGCGCAAAGAGGTTGTACCGTGTGGTGGATTGCCGTCTGCTCAACGAGCGGTCGGCCTGGCAGTTGGTCGGGCGGCTGAGGGGATGGCGAAGCGACCTTTCCTCTGCGGGTGCTAGGTTGAAGGTGGTATGCGTGGTGGAACGGTCTCTCGGCGGCTTCCAATTGTTGACGGGGGCAGGGCCTTACGGCCGGTACGAGGGCCAGAGTTCGCACACTGAACGCGGAACGGGGATTCGGATTAAGGACGAGGTCAGTGGGCAGAGCCCACGATTCGTCCGGTGGGTGAACGTAGTCGAAGGGTATGGGAGTGGCGGGAAGTCCTTTCCTCTCGGGCCGTTGGGCAGAGTTCAAGCTGGGCAAGACACCTTAGGCACCGGTAAAACATATAGCGAGGGGTCACCTCGGAACATAAAGTATTGTTGTCACCTTAGGTAGGTAAGGTAGGTAAGGTGCCTTGGTAGATGAGGATCGTTTCCCGCATTACATAAGCACGTCTTGTAGTGCAGTACCCACTGCTATTTTGTAGTGGGGTCGCCGCTTTGGACATGTAGCCAATCTGGAGTGGTGCGTTCCGGCACAAATGGGGTCTGTGCTACCTACCCATCTCACCTTCGTAGGCCACCTTGGGAATGTACGATTTATGATGGAAGGCGACGAAGGGTGCTGCACTTTTGGTACCTTACCTGGCAGCGGATATAGCCCTGACGCCCACCTCGGATTTGGGAAAGGGGATATAAGATGTAGAGACATCCGTCCTCCAGGTGGGATACTGATAGATACCTTAGGTCTGAGGCTATTATAGGCACTGGGTTAAGGCGTCAGGTGTCTTCGTCACGTCACGAAACCCCGGCCTGTGGAAGTAGGGTGGCACCGAGCGTCTTGAGCCTAAGTAAGGTAGGTTGGGTAGGCAAAGGCATCGTGATTCCTTATGTGAGGTCTTCTCGTGCTCAAGGGCCATCCATGGTTGGATCTGACACGCAACAGGGGCAAACAAAGTATGGTAGGCGACCAGAACAAGGCAGATGGATGCTAGAGAGGTAACTATTGGATGCTAAGCACGCGACTGGTTTCAGCCCCCGGATCCTCCTCCACCTCGCCCTTCCTTGACCGCAAGCCCTGCAGACCCTGTTTACGCAGCGCCTGAAGCAGGATCTCTCCTACGGCGCAGTTGGAAGTGCTGGCGTTTCCAGTTTGCCGCGTACCACCGCCTAGCTAGCACGTCATGCGACCAACACGGGCAGGCCCTATCGATTGGGAGACATGACCGGTGCGGGCCGGCACGGCACTTGCAAAGGGGTTCGCTATCATCCCTGTGGCGCCGTTCTGTCTCAGATTTCTCCATCCAGATATGCGCCCGATCGACGTCTTCTTCGGAGAATAGGGGCCGTAGCTGTATCCTCGTGGTGGTTGACCGTGAAAAGTCGGCCAATGTCGGGCAGAGCTGGCTCCATCGACTCGATCGGCGCCTCCTTCCACGCCTGACAAGACCGGATCGCGTCTTCGGTCGTGAGGATAAGCATCTTCTAACGACGTCGTAGGTTAGCATCGTAGTCTCTAGTGGGGGGTTCGGGCGAAGTCTTACCTCGATGTGCGGGGGTGACTGACCACGGCGGAGCCAGTCCTCGAGGTCAGGGACTCCCCGGATAAGGACCTCGGGTCTTTCCGAGGGAAGCTGACAGATGCTGGACTCCTTGGATGGATGGGATGCCCACATGAAGACCTGGCTGGCATCCTCCCACATGTAGGTAACCGACTTGTCTCCCCTCAGCTCGGAGCTGAGAGCAAAGAGGACCAGACGGGGCAGCACCGCGACGAAGTGACGGGAGCCTCGCTTGTTCATCTGTAGATAAAGCGTGTCGAGAAGGTCGAAGTGTGATGAGGCATGGTTATACTTCGTGACCTCGTCCACCAGGTCTTGTGGGGGGTACAGGAGCACGGCAACACTGCCGGAAGACCCTTCCTGGTTGATACTGGCGCGCATCGCGAATGCTGTTTGTTGCCCGGAGTTCCGCCTTTCTCGTTACTGCCGCGGCGGCGGTAGGCTATGGGTTGACTGATGTGAGATAGCTGCGTTAGCGCATGGTTCAGGACACGCCAGAAAGGAACCCAATGGACGCAGGCCGCAAGCGTCGCTCGCCGCGCTTGACGGAGAAGGGCTCGGTCGCGACCTGGATGACGAAGTGTTTTTACTTACCACGGGAAGACTTGCGACCACGGTACTCTCTGGTTGCGCGATGAAAAAGGTGAGAAGGGCGGGTTGGGGCGACGTGGTGGCAATTGCGACTGACGTGCGGAATATGCCTGCGTGCCCAAGGTTGGTGGTGGTGGGTGAGGCGTAGTCGGCTGGGTGAACGACGCGAACTTAGGTGCCTTGTGTGAAGCAGATAGGAGAGTGGAGGGAAACCGAAGTAAAAAAAAGAAAGGAAGGAGCGGTGGTGAAGCTGATGGGAGAGGGGAGGAAGAAGAGGAGCCTTGGAAAGGTCTGCGGTGCGGAAGGAGCTTTATGTGGAAGAACAGACTACCTAGGTACCTGCCTTTACCTTAGAGGGTTGAAGACGAAAGTACATACCTTATCTCACCTCAGGTAGAGTTGTTTCATCGGTGTGGAAGGCAGGAGGGGACGCGGGCGGAAGGTGAACCCAGACCCCTCACGAAGGTAAGAGGGACGTACCTGCCCTGGAGGTCCAGGTTGCCTAGGGAACAAAAAGAAAAGCTCGAGATGCTCGCGAATTGAAAGCACCTCACGGCTTCTAAGGCAAGGTAAGGTAGTTAGGCATCTCAGAAGAATGCCTTGGTGATAAGAAGGTGAATCCGGGCAGCAAGATAAGGTACCTAAGGTACCAGGCACTGCCTCAGGTAAGACAGAGACCCCACCTCCCTCGCACCTTCCACATACATACCTGACCTACCTTTCCTTACCTTACCTTACCTTAAGGTTCTCTACCTTGCCTTAGGTACCTAAAGTAGGCAGCATAAAGCGGCTCGGTCCGATAGGTTTCTACCTCACCTCTCAACCTCGAAGGATTTGTCGCGATAGCTTCATCTATTAGTCCCACACCGAGTCACGTGAACCCGACTATATATGATCGTGGAATATCTATAGTCACCCTCTATTCTGGCGCGGGCTTTCACGAATCAGTACAATTGTTCCGCCATGGCACCCAAGAATGCCGTCGACTGTTCGTACAGGACGGGTACGATTAACGTGGACGGATGACGGATAGGGACACACCTGCCTCGGCCACGTCCATGACCTCTGCTCGGCCTTAAACAGCAAGCACGTTATCGTGATCGGAGTCGATCCGAGGATCGTTGTCGGCACGATCGCCAGGACGAGCCTGCTCAAGGACTTGAACATCAAGCACACACTTAAACGTCGACACCCGCGTCCTTGCTACGGTTCTACCATGTCTCACTCCCGAAGAAGGCAGCCCAGAAAGTCGTCGTGATTCGACCAACTGCAATCATGTGTACCGACGACGAGGTCCAACCCGATCGATGCCCCTGATCTAGAGGATCTTCGGAAACGATGGGTTCGTAGCGGACTTTATGTCGAGATCAGGGCCGCTTGCCTGACGCTGACCATTCCGGAACCGGATGCTGACATCGATCTTCGGAAAGCCCCAGGCCGCTGATTGTCTTTGCGACAAGCAATATGGCGGAGAAGGGAGGATCTGAGGGGTTCGAGTTCACAGAGCGTCTGTAGACGCCTTTATCCACAAGCTAAGCCGGGAGACGGATCGATGGGCTTGCCGTGCGCCAGGAACAGACGAACGGGGCCGGTCCACCTGGTGCTGGCGAAGGAGGGTAATAGCAGCTAGACCGGGGACAGGAGTAAGGGGCGTCCTACAACTGCACACTTTGCTGCGTGATCTTCTGTGCACCTCTGAATGAGAACATGGCGGCCTCCCTACAGCCCCCATTGGCGTCTCTTGTAGTGATGCCCCCCGCCCACGTCCATTATGGCGGCAATTTTGTAGGCTGGGGCTGATGGGATGGACTGGGTAAGGTGAGTAGACGAAGCACGTGATATAGGAGTGGAAGACGGTTGATTGAGAAAGGGCGGTAGAGTCTTGCTATCACCGTCTTCTAAGCCACTGGTTCTCGGAATGATCTATGGACAGCTATCGTGGAAAGGTGAGTTCGCGGACGACAAATGCCTAGCATCTCGAGGCTTCAAGTCCGAGCATTAGCATTATATAGGTTATGGTACCGGCCGGGGTGTGGCGAAGGTTAACGGACTTGCGAAAAGCGGCTTCGACAAGATCCTACAGCCAGGCGCCGCTAGTAGGAGAAGGAAACGTAGGGAGGGGGAGGAGGGTGGCGTACGTAGTCACTAGGAGGGAGGAATCAGCCGGGACATCAGTGCCTCTTCCGCATAGGATGGCTCCAATAAGTCATCTTGCTATAACAAGATAATGTTTCGTTCCTACGGATATGCCTTATTGTCCTCCCAAGTCGTTGGGTGAGTGACCCAGCGGCCTAGCTAGGTGTTTTCGAAAGCGAGACGGTACCTACCTAGTTGCGCACCCTGAGACCCTTTACCGTAGTACTCTTTAGAACCTATAGCGTGAAGAGCTAAGGTAGTTGCGAGGCATGCCAGCACCCGGATGGGTTTACGAAATGAAATGCACTACTTATCCGCATTACCTAGGTAGCCTGTAGTGAGAGGGTACTTTCAAGAGCAGTAAAGGATTAGATTAGAACTTGTAGATTTAGTCTTGTGGGGGGGGGGGGGGGGAGGGGATCCGTTAGTGTTATCCCATACCATTCGTATCCCCGCACGAGGCAACCTGCAACTACCTCGGTACTAACCGACCCATGGTTTTCGCGCCCTTGTCTTGTTTCTCCTTTTCCACCACCTTGTCAGCGATTGAATATCAAGGCCCGACATTGACGTACCGGTCAACGTTCCCTTCAAGTGCCCTCGGCGTACTCGTAGGCCGGACCGTTCGCGCCTAGCAGTGCTCACCCGCGTTCATCCTCCAACTAATCGATATCGTCCGCCTGTCAAAATCACCAATCAAAAACTTCGGCTTTGGTCAGGTAACCAGGGAGGCGTGTAGGCTTCTCGGACTGCTGGATGTTCCAAATGCCGCGGTCCAGGAAGAGCCCGAATTTGTAAACTTCGAGGTTCGGGAATGCTGTGAGTAGCAGGTCGAAGTACGACTCGGTAGCCGGCTTGTGACTGGGGTCGCCGTCAAACATGCTGTCACCTACGGCAAGGAGACGGAGGGCCTCGTGGCGGATGACCGGACTCTCGTCCTCTCCCGGCTCTTCCAATGGAGGGACCGGGAAGCCGAGCTTCAAGATGCGTAGGTTTGGCATGGCGTCCGCCAAGCTGGTGAGGAACGTTGCGTCAGATTCGTCAGCGCGGGACCCGAGGCCGAGCACGACGACGAGCTCCTGGAGCTGGGGGGCCTGACGTACGACGTCGAGGAGAGCAGTTTTCGTAAAGGCAATGTGACCGAAGAGAAAGTATAGCGGGCTGACCGATATTGTATCCTCGAGTTTGCTATAGATCCTGAGCGACGTGAGCTGTGTGAGGCATAGCAAAGAGGGAAGGGATGATAAGGGTGGGCTTGCTATGGTGCACCGGACCTGAAGAGTCTGGAGTTGACTGAAGAGGGGGGGGTAGCTGGGCGGGCGTGATGCGTTGGTGAGAGGACGGATACGCACACATAAGTCGATGGTGAGGCTGTAAATGTGAGGGTTCGTGACGGCGATTTGGTGGAGGACTCCGATATGCCCTCTACGGGTGATGCGAGCAACTGTCAGGGAACGAAGCCTGGGCAGACGGACGCCGCTGCGCCTGAACAGCCAGTCGATCGACTTGTACATCTCTTCGCTCGTAGTGTGACTCCGAGAAGAGCGAAGGGCGTGGGAGGCCCCTGATCGAGTGTCTAAGTCGGTGATGAATGCGGCGTGCATCGCAATGGTGGTTTTCCATGTTGGAGAGGGAAGGAGCTTGCCGAGCGGCATCGAGGACCATAGAGACGGCAGCACAGCATCGTACCATGCTCTGGAGAGTAGGAGCAGTCCGAAAAGGAAACGTGGGTCTTGGGGAAGGAGGCGCACGACGGCTTGCATCAACTCGAGGGGCAGAGCGGCGACTGGCGACGAGGCATCGGGGGCGGAACCCGCCGGGGCAGAGTGATTGACGCGACGAACGCCTGCCGAGCCGAGTGAGCCGGCGTACGGAAGGTGCCGTGGCCTTCGAAGATCCATGCCGGCGATTGAGTTGCGATAGAGCCTAAGCTTCGATATCCAGCCTGACTCTTTATTTGCAAGCCGAACCCTTGTAGCCGGTACCTTTCCGCGGGGAAGGGGGACGGATGATGCCGTCTTAAGCTGTCAGCCCTGCCAAGAGTGTGCCGAGAGACCGTATAAGGCAAGAGGACTGGGTGCTGAACTTTGGTGAGCTACCTACTGTACGGGAGGGTCGTCAGTGTATTGGTCACGGTTTGGCCGAGCCTCCGGCAGGACGAGGACGGAGGAATGGGTTGCGAATACGCCGGAGGCTATTTGTTCGGGCCCATGGCCCTACTGAAGCCAAGGGGATATCACAACCCGGCCGCTGCCCTGTCGTATAAGCTAGAACGGGTGGTCGTCGGAAGAAGTGGTTCGGCTATCCAGGCGGTTACCTGTACGAATAACTTTGCGCCGTCGTAGCTCGACCATCACCTCTGGCGACGCGGAATCGCCATGGAGGAACCAAATGTGGCTGCCTTGTGTAGAGCAGTGAGGACGACTGCGCTCTCTGCCGACGCGCCGTTGCGACCCGGTTGCTACGCTGGTCGCGGCCGCTCCCTCGCGATGAGGTCGTCGCGGTGTGGCCATGGATCCTGCCTTATCAGGTTGAGCTGGCTGCCCAAAACGAGGGAAGCGGCCGCCGAGGCGTTGAAAGATGGAAGGCAGGTAGGTCTGCCGCCGTACCCAGCGGCCCTTCTCAACCTCCAGCTAACAGCGCGCTGCATCTCGCTCGCTTGGCTGCCTTCATTGAATTTCATCACCTCTCTCACCACCTTCGACAGTCGGAAATACCTCGCCTCTTGCCCGCTGCCGCCTCAACATACTCGTTACATATCCCCCTACTGCCTTACCAAGTACAACTACGCGACACGGGCTTTCTCTCACGACCAATTGACTCCAGAGCTTGCCGTTCTTATGCCAACCGGATTCACATTGGCAACATACCGCCGTGCTATCCCTCACGACAAGGGCGACAACGAGAGCAGCGCAGCCACCGGCGATAATCCATGGTGGTCTAACGCGAGCCCGACTCGAAGCCACAACCGCCGGCGCACGCCAGCGACGAAGGTACTGGTTATGAGTTCAACCTAATCGGAAATAATTGGTGGGATTGCGACTGACCCGTGACCGCAGGTCTGTCCAACATGGCGATGAGGCGGGACCGTGTCGAGCTGTTCTGCGCCCCGGGATTCGACATGCCCGTCGACCCGTTCAACGACCCAACTGGCGACAAAATTACCAAGCCGTCCAAAGATCAGTCTGGCGACAAGAATACCAATCCATCCAAAGACCACCCTGGCAACAAGAATACCAAGCCGTTCAAATGCAAACCCAGCCAGAAGGAAAGACAGGCCAAGATCAAGAAGTTTAAGGAAGACCGGGCCAAGATCAGAAAGATCCTTGGGTACACTCTCGCTACCTGGCAGGACAGTAAGAGGAGACGCGGCGACGTTCACCCTCAGTTGCTGTGGATCGAAGACAGCCAGACCCGGGGGATGAGGACCATATTGGAGATCATGGCGGATGACATGTTCGAGGTGGCGGCCACCGGAGAGCTGAAGTTCCATGGTTTCTTGGGCGAGGAGCAAAACGACAACATCCCGACGTCCCTGCGAGTCCCTTCGGAGGACTACTCGTTTGAGGAATGGCTGGGGAAGCTCAATATCAGCGAC
Source organism: Colletotrichum liaoningense (assembly GCA_027406045.1). Taxonomy (NCBI): domain Eukaryota; kingdom Fungi; phylum Ascomycota; class Sordariomycetes; order Glomerellales; family Glomerellaceae; genus Colletotrichum; species Colletotrichum liaoningense. Next base: position 33,790 of record JANVYE010000013.1, on the reverse strand, counting down.
CCAGGGGCATGTACTTCCGCGATATGATATAACAACCAACCTTGGGCGTTTGCTGACCGTGGGGACTAGACTGGGAAGATCATAATCGCCACGAGCATCGACGCGATACGGGCCATACCGAGCCTGAGCAAGATGTACGACGCGCAGTTCCCGCCGTACCGCGACGAGGGGAACATGTTCGGGCCGTGGCTGGTTTCCGCAGATCTCGACGGACAATCCTGGCTGCGGCCAAGGAAATGAACGTTTCGGCTGGGACGACCTCCACGTCAATTCTTCGAAGACGATCTTTCCCCTCGCCAACAGCTGACTGACTGTCAAGGTGATCAGGCATGCGAGGAGATCTCTCCCGTGGTGACACATACCCTCGACGACATACGCAAGGAGCCTCGATAGGGTAGAGACCGGGGCAAAGCTCGCAAAGCTCGGTCGGTCATGAGACCTGCTTTGTCAATGCTTCGCGGGTACTGGTGACAATTCAAGCGATGGCCGCCGAGCTTCCGTGGGCAGTGCCGTGTTTGCTTTGGTCCGGGCTGGGTTTGGGCGAAGAAGGGAAGGAGGTGGGGAGGGACTTGGTCAGCTTCGGGCTGTCCATAATCGCCGTACTCGCCGACGCGTTGGTGAATATATTAGGTAGTGGCCAAGGCCGAGAAGCGTAGCTCTGCGCCGTGGCAACGTCGCCGATCCCGTGCGCTATAACGACATTCACTTTTTCATGACGAATGGCCAATGCTATCTGAGTCGTATTGTGAGTGAGTGAGTGAGTGAGCACGATGATAATGGCGCCTCGTCGGGCCACTGACCTGTCAGCTTCACGCTATAGGGGTATCTCATACCCGGGATGAGGGTGGGCTGCTACTGTGCCGTGGCCGTGCTTAGGAATAGCTGTAACTACGGGGAAACACATGGCCATGAGGATGCTGGGTGAGGACGAAATGGCATAGCGGTCGACCCGTGAAGTTGCGTTTCGGCCGATTGACTGTAGACTGGGCACCGCTGATCCTGGTTTCGGAGGTCAATGATTTCACGAGACGGTCGTGCAAGGTCAGTACTGTCTTTTGTGTCAATTTCGACTATCAATAAAACGAAAGCCCTGTCTGTCATGGGCTTCTCCGAGCACAATACCAAACGAAGGCCCATCAATCGGGCCCTACAGGCTCACATACGTATTGCGGCCTCGGTCCTGTGCCGCCGAGCACCCAGTGCAATTTACTCGTAGTCTGTGTGCCAGATGTCCCACAAGGTAATCGCTGGGGGCTTCGAAAGCCTGTCGGCATCCGAAGAAGGGGTCGGGGGCGCAGTCGGTGGAGTCTCGGCAGAGGGACGAGTCGTTTTCTGACGCTTGCGAGTCGGCTTCGATGGCGTCGCACGAGTAGAGGCCATAGTGACTGGCGGGGCTGGGGGATCGGGATGCGGCTGTGAACCCCAGAGAAATTGTCCGGGTGGTTCGATCGTCGGGTCCCTGTTTGTGACGGTGATGCGAATGGTGAATCTGCGGTGGAGCTGCAAGCAAGGTGCAGCGCGGCCTGCGAGGTGGTACAGTCCGATGATAACATCGTAGAATTCACCCGCGTGGCCGAAGTGGCCGCTGCCCACCGTTTCAGAGTCGCGAGTCATCACAATCTCAAAGACCGCTGGCAGCTCGTCCTGAGTGCGGAAGTCCGCGACGCAGTCCATGAACTTATCCCAGGAGTATATGTACGGGTCGAAAAGCCCCGTGGGATCCTCGTCGAGGGCCGTCGGATCGGCGAGGAGCTGGGACATGTTGCCAGGCCAAGGTTTGCGTGGGGTGTCCTCCTGTTGCGCTTCCTGCGACTGATGCAACTCGAACCGCACGTACGGCAAGACTGTGAAGGGTATATCGAAAGCGCTCTTCGGGACTGGGGGGGCCTCGTCGGGCTCAGATTGAGGGCGCGCCCTTGCCGGGACGAGGGGCGAGGGGCCGGCGCCCGGGGAATGCGACTGCTCCATGTTCCTTTCGCGCGAGAGTGCAATTCTAGACCTCCCGGGTTAGCCTCAATCTGCCGCCACACAGGCCACTCACTCTGACCACCTTACTTACTTACGGCGCGACTCACCAAGGTCTTTGTGACAGGTAAACGCGAAGGTATGATGATGCGGGTACGACACGACCGTTCGCTGGATGGGCGACGAGCGGATGTCAAGGTGACGGGCAGAGGGCCTCGATCGACCGACGGCGAAGAGGGGCGCGAGTTGAACGGAGAGTGAACGGATCTTTGAGAGCTCTACGCCATGCGTGAAGGTGTATCATGAGGCGCGAAAAGTATGCCGATTTCCGTTGGTTCGAAGAACTGAACTGTCCTTGCCGTGCCGGGCTCTTCTTCTCTTCGCCTGTCGTATGTGTTTCTTTGTTTTCCTTTCTCCTACCGCAGACCGTCTGGATCTACGCCTTCCGCTTGTTACTGACCGCAGCTGCGCGTGTCTGTCTGCGACGTGTCAAGAAGCTGGGCAAGAGGGTCAGGATCAGCAGGCGAGAAGTTGAATGATGACGCGGATTGACCTACCAGCCAAGGCCCTGGAGAGGTACCCGAATTGACGTATGGCGCAAAAAGTGAGAGCGCGACAGAACAAGGTGGGAATGTGGAAGTAGGTAGGTGGATGGGCGCCGGAGTGGGCGTGCCTGCCTGGCGACGGGGTATGGGTGGGAAGGATGCGCAGTCGCGTGTTGGCCGCAGTGGTAGGCGGCGGAACCGTGAGACAGGAGAACCCCCGACCGAGGCTTGTGAGATGTGATAAGACGTAGGTGACCAGCGCGAGATACCTCGGCGCGAAAGAGGAGGCAATGAAAAGTCGAGGTTTCGACGGTTGATTCTTATGCAGAGGAAGCAGACCGACCGATTGACGATGGGGGTGACGTGAAGCCCCGCAGAGGAGAAGGCTGAGATGCCTGGGCGGTCGTGTCCGTACCTACCTACCTCAAGGTAAGGTAGCTTAGGTAAGGTATTGACAGCAGGAGGAGGAGGAAGAAGTCTCGTGACCTCGCCTACCTTACCTCAAAGTTCGACGGGAAGGCGCGACGTCGTCGGACAAGGCAGTCAGAGGGAGGGGCTGATTCAGGCTACCGCCTCCCGTCATTATTTGCCCCATAACTCACATTGGGCAGTATTAGGACGTCTTGCCCTCTACCTACCTCACCTTAAGGTAGATTAGGAACGGTACGGCACCTTACCGCACGTTAATTCCCTATTGCCTCACTAGCGGCCGCGGATTGCCAGATCGACGACGACGGCGGCTTCCAGTTGGGCTGCTGCCGTCTGACTCGCGGCCGGCCACTGGCAGAAACCGGTTCTCGCGGGTGAGCTGGAGTACGACGATCAGAGAACACGATTCCGGATGAACCGCGGGGGCTTTTCCAACGAAACCGAGCACTCCGGGCCCAAGAGGCTGGCCAGGATTGAAATGGTAGCGGTAGAGGGAAACGGGAGGACTCGGAAAGTGGCCTGGACCATGGCGAAGGAAGGACCCTTACGCCGGCGTACGTTTACACATGGGAGGGAATCGTGGGCCGTGACGACCGACTTCCTCCTTCCATATCTCCATTACGCGGCCAATGCCTACACGAACACTGTACCTCGCACCGGCCACGAGACACCGCCCTGCTGACGTGTATGCCAACAGCGAAGAGTGGTTGAATCTCGTCATGTTGTTTTCCACCACGGGTCAGCTAGAGGGCGTCGAACGGAAATGGCAGTTTCGAGCCATCTCGGCAGCCCTTCTTCCTGTCCAGCCAGGCTCCTGGACGACTGGCGACGTGCGCTCCGTTTGGAGCAGCGTCACTTTCTCCTCGTACAACGCTGGTCGATTGCTCGTTGACCAGACTGTCGCGAGAGCGTCCCACCACACAGACCTCCTGTCGCCACGGAAGAAACCCACCCTCGCCGCGAATGAATCAACTCCAACAAGCTTTCTCTCCGCCAGGCTTCCCTGGGGACAGAGCTCCGCCGACGAGATCTCGACCTCCAGACCGCTGGCCACTGCGGGAAATTTCCTTTCAACAGCTCCTCGGCTCACCCAATCGACCATCAAGACGCCTCCCACCAAGCAGGCGGCGGTCCGGCACGTCGCGCGATGCCTTCCGTGCGAAGTCCACGGGGGAAGCGTCATTTGGACAAGCTCTCTTCTTCCCCGGTTTGCCTGCAAGAAACCTCGCCTCGACAAGCCCTCCATCATCAAGCACGCTTGATGGCGCAAGCCACAAGCCTACCGCGAAAGGGTCTCTTCGAGAAACACTTCAGCGTTCCCTAGAGGCCTAGAGGCATCCTCCCGCCGAAAGGTCACTTCAGCAAGATTTTTTTCTGTCGGGTTCAATCCATGCGGAAAGAGCTTCTTCGGCAAACCCCTGGGGCCGTAAAGCCGCCGGCCACTGATAGGGTGCTTCCCAGTACGCCTATGGAGTTCCCGTCGACTTTCTCCCGCCAGAGGCCTGCTGCGGATGGACCTTATCACCATACACCACCGCCGATAGAGGGCGTTCGGACACGCCCGCATACATTTCTTTCCACCAAGCGAGCGCCGCGGAAGCATCTCACACTCATACACCTGTGAGACCCAGCCGTGGCCGGGATCTCCGATTGCCTCGTCTCTTCTGGGGCGACTTGTCGGCGTCGACGAAGTCTCTGCCCACCGCGCGTATCTTCCGTATGCTGCGAGATGGCCGTCGGCGAAGATTCCTCGATTTGCCCCGCCGCCATGGCTCCTCGCTAAACCGAATCGCAAATATGGCGAGTTCTCACAGCCACTTCAACGCAAGTCTGTTCCTTCAGCCAACTCGACGGCAGGTGGCTCGCCAAAGAGAAGAGTACCGGAGGGTTCCGTCGGCGAGGCCATCGCAGTTTCCCAATATTCCAACCCCAGTCAGCCACCTCGACGGCTGCTTCGCGCCTCCTTGAGCCAGTTGGACGGCAGGATACCTACAGCAGCCGACTCGACGGCAAGGGCAAGTGCCAGGGCACCATACGGGTAGTTGGGGTGGGAGCATACCAGAGGCGGGAACTCGTCCGGCGAACGTATACGCCCTTCGGGCTTTGCCTTGGAGAGAGAGAAACGCACGTGTTCGAGGCGCAGTCAGGCTGACAGAAAGCTCATTTTTTGGCCACGTTGGCCTTGTCGAATATCGATGGCCAGGGAGTTCAGAAAATAGGGTCGTACAAGTCGGGGGACCTCGGGATTACGAGGACTGTGCGATTTCGGACTCTGAATACAGCGGTTACGGCGGAAGCCAAGACCCCCGAAAGGCAAGCCGCTACTTGCCTTACTTATGAACTGCAGCATCGTACATGAGGCGTGTACGCGACGCGGTAGTAAACAATAAACAGTCGTTCGAGCCTCCGCATAGGCGTAGGTTTTCTACCCGGTCTGCCTCCCGCGAGGCTGTGGCGCGGGTCAGCCACTCGTTCAGGATTGCACAGCGCTAGCTCCATGCGTCCAGGGCGTGTGTCACGAGATGTACGTAATGCAGCGTCGGGCGGCTGTTCTGCCATCATGACGGGATCCAATCCCCCACCCCGGTGCCGTTGTGGTGGAGTGGTAGCAGTCAACATCTTCCCCTTGGCGCGGGCGGATGAGACGACCAGGCATTCCGGGAAAGGTGGGAAGGCGAGTACCCGTGGGATTTGGACGTCGCGTTACAGTGTACAGGATCAACGTCTCACATCGGTGCTGAAGCCTAAGGAGCGACGGTACGATCGTGTGTCCGAATGACATGGGCAATGAGCACCCGATCCCTGGTTGGATATCTTCCATGTTCGCCGGCGATGGGCTCTGCGGATGAGACGGTTGGCCTGGTGTGCCTGGCCAGGCTTTTGTGCCGGGATAAGGGCAAGGATCGCACGGGCCAACAGTCGCTTCCACCAAGAAGTTGCTTATGTAAGTTCTCGTCGTTCCGTTCACTTGTTACACTATCGAACTCATAACAGGCATCGAACAGACGCCAGCAGAATCGCGTGTGTGAGGAGTGGAAAAGCAGAGCTAAAAATGACGCATAGTCCATGAAGGGACGTATGGGAGGCTCTGGTGTGATTTTTTCCTCTTTGCCATTGGTTGTGGCGGGGGAAACTGTGCATTAGAACGTACCAGTCCGATAGGGATCTGCTAAGGGACTACGCAAGCACCCATGTACCGGTAAGTGGTCATTTCACTTCCAGACTCCCCTAACCTTAATTCATGGACGTCAACCTGGAAATCTGCAACACCTCCCAAGATCTCGCCATCACACGCGAACCTTTACAGCGCAACCTTTCTCTACCCAAATTACAACCACCTAGCCCAAAGGTAAATAACGATACTCATATCGTGTTAAATGTCGTTCTATCATGTTTCAATGTTGCCAGGGACTCGTAGTACACGATAGATTTATCCATCTTATGCTGCTGCGGTTCTCATTCATCAACAATCTCATCAGCAGTCTTTTTCATACGTGACTAATTGCCAAATATTGACACAGAACAAGCCTCAGGTCCTCACACGGCTCAGAAAGTGTCGGCACCATTCCCGACCTGGCCAAGTATATCGCTGGGCGCGGACTCGACGGACCCGCACAACCGACGACGAGAAGGAAAGGTATATCATCTACTCGCTTATCTGACCAGTATCGACAACGCCGGGTAGCGGAGAAGCAGCCTAATCTCTAATCCCGGGTTAACGCGTGACGGGCAAGGACTGAGATACCAAGACTACCCAGCAATCCAGCAACACTCCGGCTCGCCTCCTGCTCACTTGCACTTATAGCCCGAGGTGTGGGGTCGATAGGGGCGTGAAAGGTAAGAGCGCCGGGCGGTCCCTGTCTCTAGTGTCGAAAAGACCTGATGCGAGTGCCATCTTCGCCCCCCCCCCTCCCCCCTTCGATCCGCTGCGTCTGCTTGGGCTGCGACCTGGCTGCCCTGCCATGTCGACTGCCTTGGTAGGGCATGATGCCATCAGCAGGTTCGCGACATTGTGCCACCGGCGCCTCTGCTCTCCGACGCCCTCTGACCGTCATCGTTGTTCCCACGAGCGCCGTCACGGCAGTCATCACCTCATAGACGTAGCACGTCAGCTCATATCGAGTTCGCACATGTGGTGACACGGGTTTTCTACTAAGCGCGACGGCATTTGCTCCAGGCCCTGCTAGTGGTGGACGTTACCGCGGTGTGGCTGGTTGGCCTTTCTCCACATCAGCTAACACTTTGTTCTAGGCATAAATAAAGAGCGGCCCCGTCAGCTACTCGCCTTCTGCTGCTATGCAACTCATCATCTGACAATGGATTTGGTGCCCGCACCTCTCCCCCAACAGCCGATGTTCGCAGCGCCAACGCTACCCCATGAGATACCCATTTCACAACATATGCCGGTGACGCGATCAACTCGGGTGGCAAAAAGGCGCCACCCGCAGCCCGCCGGCTCTCAAGAGCCACAACCCAAGAGGCCCAGAGGCCTCTCGCCCACGTATGAAGACCCGCGGCGAAACCCGCAGAGGCGGGAGTTCAAGACAGGCGACGAGGCCAGGCATCTCGCCGCCGCCGACGAACCATCTGCCGACCACATAGTGGCCGTCAGGGAAGCTAGGCCATATTTCCTCATGACGGCAAAGGTCCGGACGTCGGATATGACGTTTGAATGGTCTCGCATGCGTAACCGCCTGCTAAAGGACGACGGGGTGGATAATCTGGTTGAGTATTTTGAAAGTTTCGGCGTCTTACGAGAGCTACCCGAGAACTTCATGCGCGCCGTCATCTCGCGGAGCGAGTTGGAGGCCATCCGGCGGCATCTGCTCGACGAGAGCCCCGACGAGCTCTTGAACCGGCACCCTTCTTTCGCTTCATGGCCATTGGTGAACGGGACGCCAGTTGAGGTCATTGCCGGGCATCACCGCGCCGCGGCCCTTGAGAAGTACCTTGCGCGGCGTGGCGATACGGATCCCGAGTCGGAAGAGCACTGGTGGGTGTGTGAGCTATATGATCGCGAGCGGCTGCCCGACGGCTTGCGTATACAAATACAAAACAACATCGACCGCAATAACAAGACGTTGGAATCGCACGGCTGCACGTGGCGGAGCGTGGCACACCTGCTGTCCCCGTCGGAGAGGGGCAGCTCCGAGGAGCTTTGGGAGGACCTTGCCGACCTATCTCGACAACCAGACCCAGCCGCGGGACTGGAGGCCATTGTGTGCCACAGGCTAGGCGTCATTGGCAATCAGCAGAAAGTCCCCGTTCGCAGGCTCCTGCTCCTCTGGAAGAACGACACTTGGCGTCCGGTCATTACGGAATGGTGTGACGCTCGCATCGGCGAGGACCTCTTCAATATCTCCCGCTGGGAGTGGATGATGGCAAGCGGCATCGAGGATGTAAGCAAGCAGCCCCCCCTCCCCCTTCCCCCCCAACACCAACAACAACACCTTCACCCTTTTCTGCCGACCCCTTGCTCTTATCTCCTTCTCATGACTTACCGATGTATTTCCTGCTTGATATGAAACTTGAATATGGCATAGCGGAACGAGGAAAGGAAAAAAGAAATAGAATGAAGAAATTGAGAAAAGGAGAGAGGGGAAGATCGAGAAATAAGTTTATACCGCGCATGTTTTGCTAACTACTGGACTCACTCTCCCGAGCTTTATAGTTCTGGCTACAGTGGATTAGGAACATTCTACTTTTTTTCAACCATGTGAGAGTGACGACTGGTAGTACTTTTGATCCGTCCCTGAGGGATTACGAGCTCCTGCGAGAACGGTCAGCCGGTGGCTCCGAATCACGGCCGACGACGGCGAATTCTTTGAAACGTCTGTTTTATCCCAGCGGCAATAGCGACGCGAACTCTGACGAGGGCCACCGTGGCTTCTTGAGCGACACCCGCGACTCGACCCAGTACAGGCGTTGCTACGAGTTTTTCGCATCTCACGTGCCCTACGACCTCTTCAATATCGCGGGTCACATGCGAATGGCGAAGGCCGACGGGATGGTCTTGGCCAAAGTCATGCGGCACGTCGCGCAGTGGATTGACCCGTGGGCCGAAAAGAGCAACTACAGGGACATGACGAAGTCCCCTTACAGGGAGAAACTCGTTCCGTCCTTTCGCACCGTGGTGGCTAGGGCCCGCGTCGATGCCGCGTCTTGCCCGCCGGCCGTTGCCCGAACCTGTCGCGTGCTCGGCATCTCCCTCGACAACCTCGCCTTCACGGGCGGGGACGTAGGCTTCGGCGACACCTCCATCCCGGCAGCGTATTTTCGTAGTCTCGTCGAAGACTCCGCCGGAGACGCCGCAGGGGGGCTGTCCAACGTGCTGTCGATCGAGCTGCAGAACGACGTTTGGCGCAAGATACAGCCGAAGCTCAAAGAGTGGAAGACCAACAACGACCTCAACAGGTCGCTCGACGATCACGACGACGAGGCCGAGGCGCCGGGCCGTGCAGCGAAGCCGTATTGCGCCCGTTTCGAGACCACGGACGGAGATTGGAGGGGCATCTTGGACGTCGTACGCCAGTGGCTGGGGCCGGAGATCGTGCCGATGGCGAGAAGGCCCCTCTCGAGCCAGCCCCCTCGAGCGCCGGACCGGGACGGAGTGTCCCGCGGCCAGGCGTTGGCTTCTGCCTGGGACTACGGCCGGGTCCCGCAGTGCGGGGTGGGCGGCGGCGTCTCCCCGCCGCGCTGGCGTCTCAAGTTCGCCCTAGACGTGCCGTTCCGGTCTATACCGCCACTGGTCAAAACCGGGTTTGAACACCTCCAGCGGAGAACTCTCAAGTCCTCCCTGGAGAAGGACGTCGCTGCACATTATGAGCTGGCGAGGGATCTTCTCCAGGAGGCCATTGACAAGCACGACGAGCTCTGCGACCTCATTCTGATCATCGCCCTGACGTTCGGGTATGCCAAAGGTACCCCGTTCGTCAAGGGACATAAAGAAGAGTTCCGACCATCGGGGAAGCCGCCGAACCTGGGCTCGGAGCGCGCGGCCTCCATTGTGATCCGAATGCTCTGGTTGCTCATGCCCATGGCGTTCGCCGATGCCGAGGCCGAGGGTAGGATACGAAAGAGGACGGACCTGCTACGACGAGTAGGTAAGTCAACCTGGCCACACATCGACGGCAACAGCAACAGCAAGCTCCGCAAGGCCTCGGAGGTGCCCGAGCTCGAGAGTCCACGAGCCTCCTCCGGCCTGTTGAGTTCGTGACCGACACGTGTTGACTTTCTATTTACCATAGGTAACCCAGGCCTGAATCATCGCACGCTCGTAGGCCTGGGCCTCTGCGACCCAGGGCCCAACTCGGCCAAAATTCCGTTCCAAAAGATGGCGCCACGGCCTCGCCGGGAGCTTCTGGCCCTGCGCGACCGGCTTACTCGTTGCCTCGGCAGGCCGGAGGAGTTTTTCATCGAGTTATTCGGGACCGAGGATGCCAATGTTTGGTTAGAAGAGTGTAGTAGTATGCTAGAAAGCAGTCTACCTTATGACAGGGAGGACCGACTTTAGTCATCGCCTGGCCATGCGCTCGCCAAGAGTGAGATACAAGAAGCAATCCGCGCTAGTAGATCTTTTCTATAGAGTAGCCGCGGCCAGCGACTCGCTATTCGATACCGAAATAAATAGAGTTGGAGGCCATTTTATGAAGTACTTAATCTGGCCTCTATTATTTGGGTTCTACCCACTGATACAGAATGCTAACCGCCGTTCACGAACCTTTTCGTACACCTACTTTGATCGGCGCCTCCGCGTACGGCCTAGGCCCCGGCTGCGACCGTTGTCCGTGGGCCGGTCAACGGTCAGACATCGGCTGTAACTGTCCCACGAAAAGGCCGACTAGCGAGATCATGCACTTTTTCCGTATCCCAATCTCCAACTTCTTTGCTCGTACGCCGGGAGTGCCGTCGAGGGCCAGCGCCGCCTCCGCCGGGCGCTTGAGCCAGTCGCCCACGTCTCTGCTGCGCCACCATTCCGATCCCGGGTTGGCAAGCCATGTGTCATATAGAGACCGTGGTGCGCGAATGTCGGCGAGGATCTGCCGAGTCCTCGCGGTTGGCTGTGTGGCTACAGCGTATGCGAAAAGGGCGACGATCACGTTGGGGTACGTTGCGTGTGGATTACCGGACTCCGACGGTGGCGTGGACCGGCAGGAGCTTCCCTGGCTGGGCCCGGGGCACAGATGGCGGTTCTCCAGGTGGCCTGCGAAGCCGTAGTCCGGCTGGGGACGGAAGCACCTGAAGCACGTCCCCGTTGGCATATCTGTCGGACGACTTGAGCCACCAGACCTCCAGCGCGAAATTTCGCACATTGACTGCAACACCTTTTTTAGTGGAACGTTTGACGTGCCCGGCATGGTCCCGCGGAGCAAGTCGCAGTCCCACAACGACCTGGGATGCCGGACATGCCCGGGCGCCCGTCCGCTGAAGATGCACAGCGGGCACGAGTCGGGCTGGAAGTACTGCTGGAGGGTGAGAAGGCCATCGTACAGCGCCGTAGCCGGCGCCAGCGTGTCGGCGGGACTCTGATCCGTGCCGTCCTGGCTGGCCGCGGTCAGGCTCTCCGCCAGCACTGACCGCTGCGAATACGGATGGTCCGGTGCGGGCCGGTCCTCCGGTGGGCGGCCGAGCTTGTCCTGGCGCCCGGCTGGCGTCACACCGCTGATGCGCGGGTGAGCTGGAGTGGTCGAGGGACGGTAGCGACGACGGTCGGCAGAGCCCATCTCCTTACCAAAGGGAGGCTCGGCTCTTGGGGCTTTGTGCGAGGCCGCCGATAGCAGTTCATCGCCGCCGGTTTGTCGGGCGAATAAGGTGGCGTGCCTCGACGCCGACCTTGACGCACTGGTTGCCTCTTCGAATTCGAGAACCCTCGGTGCCAACGACGGCTGGGCTATGCTACGCGCATGGTCTGTGGCGATTGCTCGTATGCCGTTGTCATCGTAACCGCCCGGGCATCGGGGGGGGTTCGATGGCTTGCGGTCGCTTCTGGCGTCTCCGGAAACGGGCGATGAGCCAGACATCCCACCCTCTCGCGATGAGGGGGAACTCGACGTGGTGGTGTCCGTACGTCGGCTGTGCGAGGACCGCGAGTGTTCCGAGGCAACTTCAACGTCGGCCGCCTCTACGCCCTCTGGGGCATCCGCTTCGCGCCGCTCCCGGGCGCCGTGGCATGGCTGCTCCCGGGTGCGATCCTCCGAGAGATGGGGTCCGAGCCCCGGCGTAATAGTCGGCCTTAACACGTGCCGGTGCTCTGGTGGCGGCGGCGCGTCCACGCCGGTTCGTGTTGGCGCAGGAGCGTCAGGGGCAGCCTGTCTCTTCTCGCAGAGGTCGCATACCTGCTCGCCACGGTCGGGATCGCAACGATTCCGGCGAACGTCCCTGTCGAGGTACTGCTCGAGAGGGATCCTCCGGCACACGCGCTCCGTGATGAACCTGTTAACCGCCGCACGGCTCTCAGCCTTCGAAGCGGCGGCGACCTCATCGGCATCCAGCGAGGTCGGCTCCTCGCGCGGCGCTATCCGCCTACCGCCGCACGAGGGCTTCGGGGCCAGAAACATCGCCGTCCCGGGATTGCCGAACCGGGCCACGCGACCGAGGTACTGGGCGAGCTCTTTCATGCACCATACGAACCCCATGACGATCACCATGTCCACGTTGACGTTCAGCCCCGAGCCCGCAAGTGTGGAAGCGAACTGAACAAGGGGGTCATTGAGGCGCTCTCGCCAGTACGAGTCGTCCAGCCCGTCGCCGTCTTCCCGCGGCGGCGTCCAGGCGCAAGGCGCGCGCACCCATTCCTCGAACGCATGTTGACTGCGGCGGCGAGTCGCATCTGCATTGTTGCCCTGGTAGTTGTTCTCGGCACAGAAAAGGAGCCTGCCAAACGCGTTGGCGATAGCGTGCGACACGTCAATTTTGGAAGTGAGGATGACGAGGACTTTCTTGCGACGCGGAAGGTGTTGGGTAACGCTGTCCGGGTCATAGATGGCCTCACGAAGCCTGCCGACCGCCTCGCCGTCATCTGAGTAGTGAGCGACGCGGTACTTCACGTCCGGCCTGCCCGTGGGCATGCGGAAGATGATGTTGGGGAAGAGGCTGTGGGACTCGCCCGCGGCCGGTGGCGGGCGGTGCGAGCCCGGGCTCAAGGCCCGCTGCTTGGTTTCCTCGAGTCGACGGTACTGGCCGTCGCGGGCCTGGTTCAGGACGCTGACCATCATCTGCTCCTGAGACGGGGGCAGCGTCGCTGTCAGAACGACCCACCGCGGAACCGAGGCCAGCTTGTGAAGCATGTGGTGGAAGTCCGGACGGAAGCCCTGGAGGAGCGAGTTGAAGACCTGGTGGTATTCGTCAAAGACGACCCTGTCCAGCCGGGACGTTTCGACCAGCTTCGTGAGGATGGGCCCGAGAATGGAGGAGGGCCCCTGGTTCGCACCCCGGACAGCCTCCGGCGTGGCGATGATCAGCCTCACGCGGTGGCAGAACTCGACAGCCCCGGAGGACAGCTGCTTTGACGTCACCGCGTGGATGCCGGCGGACTGGGCACGACCCAGCACGTCCTTCATTAGGGCCGTGTACGGCACCACGAGGAGGGTGACGCCGCCGGCAGAGAGGAGCGCGGGCGCGAAGGGGATCAGGGTCTTGCCGGCGGACGTCGGAAGGACGATGATGGAGAGGGGCCGCGGGCTGTTGGCGAAGCGGAGGGCCTCCTCCTGCCCGGGCTTGAAGACCGCTTCACGGCTCCCGCAGACCGTGACGAGCAAGTCGCGGGGGCCCTTGTGGATGGCCGAGTCTTCGGCGTTCAGCCTGTAGATCTGAAACGAGCGCGCCCCGGTCGCTTCCATCGTGCGGAAGCGTTTGATCTCGGCGTCGTCCCAATTGTCCCGCAGAGGGTTCCCCGAGCTGTGGAGTAGACGTGACCGTTAGCAAAGGTAAAGTAAGTGAGCGCCTACGGGAGGGATCGCGCGCGGGGGGGGGGGGGGGGGGGACGAGGACGGGACGTGTTATGAGGGGTCGCGAACCTTTTCAGTAATGACGGCGTCGTTACTCGCTCAATCATCTCCTGGCCACCCACCCACCTATGCCAGAAGAGCGAGGCCATGGCATGCATGGACATCTTTTCCGCGTCCATTCCGAGGACGCCGAGGCGGTTAGCGAGGGCGTACTTGATCGAGGCGATCCTGTCGGAGTGCCCGGCTTGTTGATGCATCGAGGAGAGGACGTCGTCGGTGAGCTGCCAGGCGTGAGGCATCTTTGAGGGATCGACCTGCATCTCCGATGTGAGGTGACGGGCCCAGGCCTCGGATATGTGCCGGAGCCCCGCGACTCCGATGCTCGTGTGGAGCTGCCTCTCGAAATAGCGGGCAACGTGAACGTAAACCATATGCTTGCTCCAGCCGCCCGGGCCTTCGGCCGAGGGCTTCAGCGCCGCGCAGCGCCCGGACCCGCCGCCGGAGAAGACGCCGGCGACATGCGGCGCGCCGCAGGTGCCGCTCACGTCGACCTTTTCGAGAAGCTTGTCGTATACCAGATCGAGCTGGTCGCAGACGTCTGCCGCCCCAGCCTTGTCACCGAACAGCGCGCCTCTCCCCTTGTTCGGGCCCGGACCGCGGGCGGCCTCAAGACCGATGCTGGCCTCTTCGAGGTCGTCATACAGGTCATCGTCGCCGGCATAGTCATCCGCGTGCACCTCGTCGGTAATGGCAGGCCCTGCTATACCGCTACAGGTCGATAACACCTCCATAAGATCCCTCGGCTTAACGTAAGGCATCAGGTTGCGGATGCTGTTGCCGACCTCGCGAGAACGTTGCGGGCCGGGCCTGGCCATGGACAAGAACGGGTTGGCATCTTCAGGTGCCGCCGCGGCGCTCGCCTCCTGCAGCAGAACCTGGGCGAAGGGAGCGATGTAGAGGAGGTAGTACGTCAGGAGGTAGGAGACGGGGCCGGGGAAGAAGTGCCAACCGGACGGCGCAACCGTAGAGCCGTCGTCCCCTTTATGGTAACGGATTTCCGCAGCCCACGCCCCCATGCTGTCGAACCAGAAGAGGTTTCGGCGACCATCAGGGATCGTGTTAGTATGTCGTATGGTGAGGAACTCCGTGACGCGGCACTGTACGCCACCGGTGATAAACATCACCAGCAGAAGGTCTCCAACAAAAGCGTGTAGCCTTTCGAAGTAGGACCGCGCAGTCGGCCTGTGAAGGGCGAATCGGCGCTCGTGGGCGTCGTATGCGAACCACCGCTGCCGGCACTGCCCTCCTGCGGCGCGTGCCCACAGCGTCGGGCACGCGGCCTTTCCAAAGGTCTGGGTGAAGGCCGAAGCGCCTGGCTCTGCGTTGTGGCGGTCGTCGACGATGTTCGGGTGAGGGAGGACGGCGTCTATCGCTTGCCTGAGCGCGTTCGCATCCATGCCGACGTGGTTCACCTCATCGGACAGGAGCAGTAGGTCGACGAGGGCGGCATATAGGCGGCCGACGAGCGCGTTGTTCGCTGCCCGATAATCGTGGATGCTCAACTGGGAATGATCCTGCCGTCAGTAGAGGTTCGCGATCCTCGAACGGGCGGGTGGCGGTGGGCGCGATGCGGCTTGCTTACCTCACTGTTCGTGCCATGGACGGCGACGTCGCCGTTCTGTCGTAAGGTCGTCGTTTTGAGACCAGGCGTTGCGTGGCACTCCTCAAAACTGATGTTACGGCACTCAAAGAGACAGGCGATGGCCGTCACTGGGACGTACGCCGAGCCGTTGCCGTACAGCTGGCTGCTCCGCGTCGAGTGATACGCGACTGTTGGCCTGATGTAGCGGTGATAGGCCTCGTCGTAGTCGTCGTCCGGCTGTTGCGTAACCATCTCGAGATTGCCCCAGACGACGAACACGGCCTTGGCCACGGCAAGCAACCCGGACACCATCTTGCTCGCAACGGTGACGTGCTTGACGCCGCTCGGCTTCAGGCATAAGGCCCCCATGGCGCCGATGATGGGGCACCGGAACTTGTCACCATGGATGGTGTCCTCGGCAAGCGCGAGGCTCAGCCGGAGGAGCTTCCGGGCCCATTGGTCCCTTCGCGCGAGCCCAGAGTCGAGGGGCGGCGACATGTCGAGCGGCGGGGCCGCTCCTATCGAGCCAGTGCCGGTATGCAATGCCGTAGGCTGCGCCGTTGTGTCAGCCGATGTTGCGGGACCTCCGTCGAGCGGATCGAGAGTGCACAGAAAGAGGCTCTCGATGGCGGCGATGTCCATGTGCATGCCGTCAAGAGACGTTTCGGTGAAACCACCATCGACGGGGGCGGCTGTGCAACCAACAACGGGGACCTCGTCGGCGTCTGGCTGCAGGCCTTCACGGGCGCTGTCGCCGGCGGCAAAGCGGACGATGTCCCCGAGCGCGGCCCGCACAGAGAGCCGTCGGAAGATGGGAGGCATGGCCCCTGCGGCCATATCGACGTGACCCACGCCCTCAACCCGGGACCAGGTGATGTTGGGCAAGGCACCGCCTTCGTACCGCATCAGCTTCTCGTCAATGAGATATCGCCGCAGCAGGTACACGACGGCTCTCTGCCACTCCTTGATATAGGTTATGAGGGTGTCGTCTTGGCTCGGAAACGCCGACTTCCTGCCGGTTCCCCGGGCGCTCGAGCGTCTGACGACGACCTCAATATCGCGCTTGTGGTCCTGTGACGGTGTGGTCAGTCATCATCAGCACCGGGAGGAGGGCGGAGGGGGCCGGAGGCCGGGGAGACACCGAATACCCAGCGAGGATGCCGGTCATGGGAGACGGCGATAACCGGGCGGGCAGTGAACAGAAGGAGAAATGGCCGATCTTACTTTGAGAAGCAGAGCTACGTCTCTGATACACCATGCGGCGAACTCGTGGTAGTTTTCCAGGAATTCCGCGATCAGTGGGTGGTCGAACTCCTGTGTCACGAGCGTGGTAAGACCACACATCTGTTTCAGATTGATGCCGTTCATGAAAGTCTGGTCCATGGCGAGGAGAGTGGCGAGTCGGTAGGGCGCATCGACGGCTGGGGCGCTCTGGTGGAAGACGCCGCTTGGTCCCCATAGACGGCCCCGGGACCGAAGGGCGTCCAGGGCCTGCCTCTCCTCGTCGATGGTGAGGGCGGGGTCGTCGGCGTCGCCAGCGTTACGAGCGTCGCTGGCGACGACCGCGGTCGCGACTGGTTCTGCTGGCTTGTCGATGCCGACATACTGACTCAAGATTACGGTGTCCTTGTAGTTGTTTGTGACAAAGGCCTTCTGGAAATATCGACCTGCTATGGTCGAGGAATCGCATTCGCAAGCCGCCGCCGTGCAGTCATTATTCATATCACAGACACGTTCCATCCTGTTTCGTTGCGAATGTTAACCTGCATGTCTACACGGCCAGGCACCCGGCCCCTGGTTCGCGTCAGCTGGGGCATGACGTACTGGTGGACGCTACGCAGATGGGCGCAGGCCCCGAGGAAGCTCTTGAAGGTCAAGGAGAAGTTTTTGGCCCTGTTGACGGTATAGTCGCACTGGCTGCAGACCCATCTCAGGGTACACCAGCCGTCCGGGTCGCTTGGCCTCATGAAGTCAGGCCGGCCCTTGCCGATCGGTTCGGACCAGTGCGGAGTCTCTTTCATGGCTCGGTTCGCTAGGTCGACTCCGGCCCTATTCTGCAGGAAGGAGGTTATCGCCGGCAGTTCTCGATCGAGATCCGCAGATCTGATGTCGTGTTTCTTCTTCAGATGCAAGACGACCTATCTCCGTCCCCGTCGTCAGCACCCATCACGACGTGAGGTGGTAGGCACGGAACCGCCACGATACCCGGGACGTGATGTGATGATGGTGGGGAGGGCAACTCACCTCCGCAATCGGTGCATCGGATGGGCACCGGGCATTGCCTGGTCTCATCGTCGCCAGCAGGATGGAACAACAACTGCGGCAATAGAACTGGCCTGGGCCGAAATTGTCCCAGAAGTAGACGTTGAGGAGGGCGCCATGGAGCAGCGGGCTCAGGCGGTGCGCGGTATCACTCGGCTGGGGCGACGACGCATTGAGCGAAGTCACGGCCGGCTCGAGATCGTTCTCTTCTTGGCCAGGAACAGCCATTGCTATTGTGCGTGTGAAGGCGAGCGATACGGGTTGGCCGTCGCGTTGTGCCGTCTACACCATGGTATTATATGTATGTACCTGGTATCCTCGGAATGAGTGCGAGGTCGCGAACATGGCCATGGGGGGTAAAATGGTCCATCAACCGAAAGGTACCGGGCGAATGATGTGTGATGTGCATTTGGTTGTTTGTTTCATGGTGTTGTTGCACAAGGTGCCAATCGTTCTGGCTCCATCATCTCAGGCGGGAGGTTGTTGTTGGTCGAGGTGACCAACGACGCTGGCGTCCTCACGTACGCCATTGCTTCAACACCTTTGACGCAAACAGAGGTCCAAGACCCTTCCATTTCTCCAACCCGCGTTGTGCGTGGGCCCGCCACCCCTGAACCCACAGCCGGGGCTGCCTGCCCGTGCGCCAACCTACCCCACTGGCAAATGACTGCACCTCACCCAACCTAAGTCCTCATGGACGGTCATGAAGGGGTCCCCTGTTTAGCCTGGTCGGCCTCACTGTCTGAAGGAAAGTCCTGTCGAGGTTTGTCTGTCGTCTGCGCGGCGTGCATCCAACACCAGCACCTGCACCTGCCCGACCCATCGGATGATACGCGGGTGGCATGGGTTCTTCGAGACAGCATAGCTCTGCGACAATACCTTACCTGGCGCGATACGGACTACCTAGGTAGTAGGTACTCGGCTCCCGTGGAACCGGGGGGACCGGGGGCGGAAGACGGCTCACATGGGCACAGCGAGACGAGATGCGAGCTTTGCGCCCGCCGGCCAAACATGACCGGGCAGCGCTTGCCTGCATGTCTTGCGATCACCCTGATCTTGAACCGGCTTCTGCGCCATCGGCGGGTGATGTGGTACCTACCTTGCAAAGAGGGCGGCATAGGTACTGAATGTAGGATGATGGTCAAAGACTAAATTGCTTTTTACACGACGAGGTTACCACTCTGGCTATAGTCATTCGTTACTGGCACCGACATGGGATGCGGACAAGACGGAGAGGAGGGTAATTTCGGAGGCGTGTTTGCGCGCAGGGTGATGAGGCGCGATGGAATCGCCATGGTTTGGCAGAGGCAACACTACTGTGCGTTCCGGGCAAGGCAAGGAACCTAAGGTAAGGTAGGGAGCCACGGCGCGGCACTGTTCCAACATGGGAAGCATCGCCCGGGGGGGGGGGGGGGCGACGCCACGGGGGTTGGTGGCACAGCCGGTACCTCGTCAGTACAGTTGAGACGACGGGCTTGGGGCTGACGGCGACGACCTTGAGTCTACAGGGCAGAGCAGGAGAGACGAAGACTGGTCAATGCTGGCAGAAAGAAAGACTTGACGTTCACTGCGCCTTTCTTTCTCGTACCTACCTCGGATGGTGTCCTACGAGGCCATACGAAAAAGAGACTGCCCTGCTAATGGAATATTATGGTGTGTTCTAAGCATACCTACTACCTAGCTAGGTGGGGAAGGGATGTAGATGAGGTACCCTAAGGAAGGTAACTTACCTTACCTTGGATCTATATGATGAAAACCCCCTACGCAGAATCGGACGCAGCAGGACCATAATCACGCTCAATCTGGAGACGTCAAAGGGCAGCAGAGCAGGAAGAGAAAAAAAAAAAAAAAAAGGGGGGGGGGGGGGAGAAGGGGGAAAAAAAAGAAAGGAAAAAAACCTTGAATGAAATGAGGCAACTTGTTTGCGGCGTTGGGTGCCGGGATACCCAGACCGATATGCATGTAGATATCCAACTTGCTCTGCTTGTATCGTGGTAGCGGTATATGACCAACTTCGCGAAGTATCTGTCACTTGTCGCTTGTCAATCTTTTTCATCCCGTGGTGCTGCGAGCCGGAAACGTGCCCATCGCGATCGGTGGATCTGCTACCACCTACCTGCCCCGGATACGCTGCTTCGCGCATGCTGTTCGCGTTCCGTTGCTGTGAGGCGTCCGCCATTATTACGACCACCAAGGAAAACCATGCGGGATGAGGTGTTTGCGCGTGGCGTGGAGTGTGCCTGTCTAACGGGCCAACCAACATCAGTAGATGGGCCAGGCCGGCCAGCGGTCTGAGGGGAGCCCTGTCATCTTCAATTCGCCTGCATGGTAGCACTCCACCCGTGCTACACGGTAAGGAAGAGCATCTCAGATACTTCGTCAAGGTCCCTGCTCGCCTGCCTGCACGACCTTACGTCCGGTCCCACGATCTCCGAGGCCTGATGGCACTGAGTGCAGAAGCAGTCTATTCCGACCCACGTCACCCATGACCGTCGGGTCGGCTTCTGTCAATCCATCAGCCGCCGCCGCGGATGATCCAATTGGAAGGTAAGTGGCATCGGACTCGGAGAGAAGGGGGGTCGGGGGAGGAAAAAGCAACTGTGAAGAAGATAAGGAAGCTGGCAGAGGAATTGAGTTTCCTACGTCGCCATCGCGTCGCAAACTACACGACTGCAAATAGATAGGTACCGCGTACACTGGATAGTATTGCGCCCCCCCTCCCGCCTGCCGGCCCCCTGCTGGACTTCCCCTGGTTAAAGTTCCGTATTGCTGTTTTTTTCCTTTGTTTTTTTTTTCTTTGCAAGGCATCGTCATGTTTTTACTAGGTTGGATACGTACCTCGCTCGATATGTACCTAAGGTAGATACCTACCTTGTCTTGAAGTATCTTACCTTGCCTGAACTCGGGGGATGGTTGGTCGGCCTGCTGCTCCGTAATGTACCTAGACTACCTACCTAAGAAGCTAGGTAGGTAGGTGGTGGTAGGCAAGGTAAGGTAAGTAAGGTAAGATAAGGTAAATAGGCCTTTAAATCGGGTACCTCAGTAGGTAGCGGGCAGGCGCGATTTTGGATACCTAAGGTGGTAAGTACCTACCTACCTCAGTACCTAGGTAGCCAGTTCCTCATTTCTCTCGCTCGATCACTGTTGCAACGGCCGGCCACGCCCATGCTTTCTTTCCGTCTTCTTATTCGCCATTGAAGCAAAGGGGAGGGAGGCTTGCTTGCTGTTTGTCTCTTTTCTTTTTCTTCTATGCCATATCTGTCTCTCCACCGTCCGAATGGGCTTCCCCTCTTCCCCTGAGACAGACAAAGATGTTGTCGCGCCCGTCAAGACCGTCATTACCGGAAACGGCGAACCCCATTACCTACTGGCATCTTGGTATTACGGAAAACTTCCCACGCGCCTGCATAGTCATGGCCACGATAAGACGTCAAGTAAGCCGTTACTGTGGAAAGAGTACCTTGCTGGGAGAACCGATACCTTGCTAGACCAGTACAATACGTCGCTGGCCGCGGAACCCCGTAATGGGAGTCGTTGAACGTTGACGATGCTGCGTACAAGGTAGAGGGGGCATGCTGAAGGAAGAGCAGTGAGTGCTCTACAGGGATTGAGCCATAGGCTCCGAGAGGCGAGGGATCTCCAGGTAGTACTTACATTAGGTTCCCTTCCCAACATGCCTTATTCGGGTCTCCTGCTGTCGTCCTCCTTATGACTACGTCTTGCTGAGATGATTTCGAACCGGTTCGTCTGCAAAGTGGGAGGCATTACTGTCATCTTGTTATTACGGAAAACGGCAAGTTACACGAACGAAAGTCACAGTCTACTTTAGGGCAACTATAAACGTGTTACTAAAGCCTTGTAAAGCGACGACATCATAGCCTTTGGTACGAGGGTTCCTATGGGAAATAAACGGGTTCGCTCTACATTGCTGGCCAATTCTTTTTTTTTTCTTTTTCTATTTTTTTCCTTCTTGTCTCGCCCCAAAGTTGTACACGGTAAAATCCTTCAGTCTAGTGGGTATCAGGGTAGGTAGGTAGGCAGGTACTTGCCAAGAAACCTCAACGTCCGTCTCCCCGCTTCTGCCGCGCAAGGCAAGGAGTAAGGTAGCCCGGATGCGGCGGGGTTGGCCCTACCTTGCTCAGGCCCGCTAATTACCTAGGGTCCACTACCTTATTCCTGACAAGTTGTCACCTAGGCGTTGAGACAAACGGGATTTTGACAGAGACCCGTTGCCCCTCCCCTAGGGCTTAGATGCACCCACCCTGCAGCACAGTTGGCTGGAGCGAGATCGCACCGCGATCACTAGCTTCTGGCGCTAGATCAACGCCGGGTAACCGTCTGCCTTGGTCGCGGAGGCCGCTCTGGCTACCGTGCTGGGCAATCTTCTGAGGACCAGCGACGAAGACAAGGATCAGCCGAGACGACGCAGACGAGCGGAAATCCTGCGATGCCGACTGGAGATACGCCGGCGGCTGTGTGGGAGGAGGGTCCAAGACAACACTCGAATGCGAGGATCCATCCCCCCCAACTGCGGCGATCATGGTGAACGGTGACTTGAGCAGGAAATCCGGGCCATGACCGAGCCACCTGCCGATAATGCGCGAGCCCGGCAGACATAGCCTGATTGTTTCTCTCTCTCTCTCTCACCGTGCGGGGGAAGACAAAGCAACGTGGATTTG
Source organism: Colletotrichum liaoningense (assembly GCA_027406045.1). Taxonomy (NCBI): domain Eukaryota; kingdom Fungi; phylum Ascomycota; class Sordariomycetes; order Glomerellales; family Glomerellaceae; genus Colletotrichum; species Colletotrichum liaoningense. Next base: position 11,322 of record JANVYE010000013.1, on the reverse strand, counting down.
TGATCAGAAGGGGCCGCACGCCGTCTCTGTGTCGCCCTCGTTCCCAGGCCATCGCAGCAGCATTGGGCAATTTGGCGGAGGTAAGTGTGGAAGAGAGAGATTACGGGTTGGGCCACTGTATCGAGTAGACATCATGGCGGCTCCGAGCTAGGTCGAGGATGCCTGGCATGCGGCGGTCAGCGAAGTACTGTGTGTTCCACCCACGTTATCAGTAGCAGTTGAGCACAAGTCGAAAAGAACGGCCGCATCTGCTAATTACCGCAAACGCCATGGAGAGTCCGCATGGGTGGCGTACAAGCTGAGACTCTGGTGTATCATCGTAGGCCGCCGGACGCGCGATTCCAAGCAACCAACCTCGAAGGGGAACGGAATTGACTCTCGTATCTGCGTCGTTGGATCATGACCATCATGCCGGCGCATGGGGCCGCCCTTGCAACAGTCACATTCCGGGGTTTGTAGATGCTTTCTTTGCCCACCTTGCCGTATCTCCAACCTCTGCGGACGGCAAACCTCATAGTTCGGTTATGTTGGGAGAAGAACGGCAGCTAGTCGTATCAGAGGGTGTGGTGGTAGTCTCTAGATGGTTCAGGATGGCACGCCAAGCACCAGGAGTATTCTTCCTCGGATGGCGTTCAACGCCGGGGAAGCCGGGATAAATGCATGCTATCGGATCATGGTTCGCTTGCCACGTCCATCGGCATAATTTCCTTCTCTCGACTATGATGCGCGCTATGGGACTTGTGACGGGGACGTCGTAGTATGGGAGATGAGCAGGAAGTTCCTGTCCCAGGTCAGGAAGAGCGCAGCGTGCGTGTGACTGCACCTATCGGTTCGGGTCACCTCGGCCCTGCCTGCTGCTTCAGCCCCTCTTGATGCCCACGACCAATACCCTAGGTTGATTCCGTGTCCACTGCGAGTGAATCAGCCCGCCGAGAGCCGTGGGGTTGGAGGCCCTATCTCGTTGAGTAGACGGCATCTGGCGGTTCTCTGTCCCGTGGCCACACGTGAACGTGGCAACACCTGCTCGCGAGCATCTTGTTTTCTGGTCGCCATAATACTCCTTAAGCTACAATAACACCAGTACCGTCACTACTAGACCGGCTGGAAATGACGCGACAGTGAACCTTGGACGACCGATAAAGCCATAGCCAGGGGCGAGTTCACATGATGTCTACGCCGTCGTCAGCAGTCCCCCTATCCTCCTCGCTCCCTTCCCTACATGCACCTCACGAACTGCCACCGGCCCGACGTGCTGTCTCCGAAAGCTACGAGATGGCCGCCGGAACCGGCTGGGACGTGCAGCCGTCGGTCCACCATCAAAACGATGCTCTTCTTCCGGTTGAGATAACGCGCCGGCGTATCCAGCCGACCACGATGTACGAGTTCGACGAGGACCTGTTGACAAAGGACCGCTTCGCTTTCCGGATCATTGGACATCGTATGGATCCTAATAACGCCGACTTTGTCCAACTTCGCATTGACTGGGCGGTTGCGGACGACGCGGGCGCTTCCCTGCCGCGTGACGCCGGCTTCAACGACCCTTGCTGGCACTGGCAGGCCGAGGCTATAATCCAGATGGATGCCCCCGACGTGCTCTGGGCGTACTGGCGTTCGGTTCCTGGTGGCCGGGAATCTCTCGTTGGTGACCGCGACGAGTGGGTGGTTCTCGACATCACGTCGGCGCGCTGCCACAGAAGGAAGCGCAAGCGAAACGGCCGTCGGCGGCTGGAAGTTGACGTTCTAGTAACCTGGGTGGGCTCGCCTGAGCCACTTTGGCAGCCGGAGACCTGGGCCAAGGAAAATGCTGCCGCTCATCTCGACGCCTTCTGGACGTGCCAGGGCGGCCGACCGCTGGCGATTTCGAGGCTCTCGGAAGCCAACCGCCAGTTTGCCTCGGATAGGCGCGGCCCGAGCCTTGCGCCCCAGGTTTACGAAGACCTGCGTGGTGTCAGTCCTGACTTGGGAACGGTTTTTCCTTCCTGAGGCTGCGTGGGCGCGCGTTTGCCACATGGATGTGAATGGCCCAGACTCCACGGAACATGGCAATGCGGAGATCGTACGATGTCGAACATGAATGGAAGGGCACATGGAAATGTACACCAACGAAGCCCTGATTGTTTTGTGGTGTAGTGGGAACCTGCCGTGTGAAAAAGAGGATCGATTATGCCAGGAAACGTACGGGGCCGCGCGGTGTGAGAAGTGTGTCCGGAGACATGATCCACGTCTTACTACCGCAAAGACGGCAAGATGTTCTTTGTATATAGACAATACTATGATGTTATAAGTTCGGGGTAGGAATACATAGTCTGAGAATAAATGGGACCTCTGTTGTGACTACTTTAGTACGTTGCCGGCGTATCTTGATAAACGACTGTAAGCCTGGTGAGATTGGATGCTACTCGAGAACGGGACGGACCATAGGGACGATAGATAAAACGCGTATCAGCCACGGCCCGATCCCGCCCAGGTCTGACCTAGGTAATCGGGCTTGTCGTGCTCCATGGTAACGACCCATGGGATCTCATCGGCCTCATAGGAACGTAAAGGCGTAGTATAGGACATTCGAACGCCGACGAGCACCTCGGGGTTGCGGGTCGTGGTCTGGCTTGGTAGATCACCATCAGTTGTCATGACCATCTGGACGTCTTGGCCGAACATAGAGGGCCATATAAGGACGCCGATTTCCCAAGACGCGATTGTCATCTCGCCGCGAGGCTTGGTAGGCCCCGAGCCCCATGCCTGCTTAGAGATGTTGGCTGATGTCAGGAGAGCCCAGTCGATGGCCCCTTGGGAGTGCCTGACATACGTCTTCGCGTGGCATGTTGGACGACGTGCCGATGCTGGTGGTTGTTCTGCGATGCCGCCGTACGCAGAGGGTCGCGCGCCTGGTAGGTACAAATCAATTGGTCAGAGTCATTCTCGAGCCGGCATGACGACAAAGCAGTAGACGGCTAAAAGAGGGATGGAGCCAACCGCCTTGGTAGGTAGGCAGGTAGCATCTGAGGGTTGCTTACCGTGGGCGCCGCTCGGCACGTCCGTTCCCTGGCGGCAGAGAAATGGCCGCAGGTATGCGAGCTGTCTGGTTTGTTGGGGAGATGATATGCTGGTAAGAATCCCTGCGCCGGCGTTGTACCCGCCGGCGCTTGTTCTCACATCCTCGGCCGTCGGGAACAGAATCTTGAGGCGCGGTGCGGACGCTCCTGAGACGTCTTGTTGGCCGACCGCCGTCGCTGCGAGCGCGGGACGAAGACAACGGCTCAACCACTTGTCAGTCGGTCCCAGGGTGGCTATGGCAGACACCTGGACCACCACATCCGAGGCGCCTGGCGCCGCCGGCACCGTGCTGAGGAGCCTCCCGAGACCAGGCCAACCCCAAAGCTCACGGTGGTCGCCGCCAGCGGGATAGCGACCCGGCACGCTGGCGACGAGCGCCGCACGCACGGCCGAGAAGTCGTAGCCACCTAGCCGCCCCGGGAGAGTACCCAGTGTGCGCGAACGTGCGTTGTAGGCCCGGAGGTACTCGATCAGGTCGGACTTGAAGGCGCGGCCGATCGCCGTGGCAGGGTCCCCAGACGTCCGGCAATGCTGAGGGCGTTGGCCGAGTCGCGGGAGCAAAGGCGAGCACCATATCGCATTCCTGGTGCCGTACCAGTCCCGCGAGGTCATGTTGGCAGTATGGATCACGATCTGCGCCATGTTATCGTGACGTAGAAGGATCATCAACTTTGCATGATGGACGCCGAAGCTGCTGGTCGACGGCGGCATGTGAGCGGTATGGAGCGTGACGTTCTTGTACGCCGCCGCTTCTGTCTGGGACGTGGCTGCTCATCAGCGATCCTGGCTGGGGTCGTGTTGGATGGGATGGGTTGAGCTTCGCCGACGAGTATGTGCGCCGGGCGATGGACCTACTTCTAATAACTTGCGGTTCGGGTCTTCCGCTTTCCAGAAGCCATGAACAATGTGGACGTCGACTAGGTGGCGGACGTCCTGGTCAAGGTGAGCCATGAGGAACCTGATATCATGTATAAAGTTAAATTGCCAGCACTCCGTGATGAGCGGGTTGCCGAGAATGTCGCGGAGAGTAATGGTATCCCTGTTGTCGTCCGCGGGCAGGCCATGTACGCGGTTCAAGCGAAAGGGTGAACTGATCAATTGGGTCGGCTGCTCGTCGTCTATAACCGCAGAAGGAGACCCGCGACCGCCAGAGATCGTCGCCAGCGGCGTAGTACGCCGCTGAACACCCGGGATTGGGAGTTTGTCGGTAAGCCGTGCTCGCTTTGCAGGTGGCTCCATGTTCGTCGTAATGAATGCGGAATTGCAGTTTTGTGTGGGGGGGAGAGATAGAGGATTTATATGTGACGAAGGGTGGGATGGGATGTCGAACTTGTTACGGCGACTCAGAGATCAGGGAAAGCAAATAAGGTAGAGACGTGCCACTCGAGTGTCCGCGTAGGGGCCCTCTAATAATAGGAGCATGTCCCAACAATCAAGAAACTGCGACCGGCCGCAGGAGGACCAAAGTGCATGCATGACTGCACCAGGATGGGGATGTCTTGAGCTGCACCTTATCGCCCGCCAGGCGCAATACGCGAAATAACGGCAACGGCCTGATTGACAATTGCCCCTCACGTATATGCACCCCCCTTCCCAAATTGCAAACTACCACCTTCGCACTTGACGCAGCAAAGCGAGGAGGAACGAGCGAAGCGAGTTGTAAAAGATACTATAGCCGAAAAAGGATATCGAAGTTAGACGAAGTCGGCCGGGAATCGTGAATCACTGGTGGAATTTACGTGATGCGATGCGGGCCTCAGTACCTCAGCTTCGTTCTGATCGTACCTAACCAAGGCAGGTAGGTGCACCTCACCTGGCCTTACAGCACAATGCCCGGCAATTTGAGGGAGTCAGGTGGGTGGTAGGGGAGCAACGTGCACAGAACACAGCCTTGGCTACAGGCCGCTTAGCGAAAGATACAGTGCGTTGCTACGACGATCCGGGAGGGGTATAGGTAAGGTGGGTGGAACTCCTTTACATATACGTGCTATAATAGGTACCTAGGGCACCTAACTAAGGGTAAAGTAGGTAATAAGGAACGAGTTAGAATATAAGTAAGGAGGTACTTTATAAGAAAGTAACTTAGGCGTTAGTAAAAAGGGTTTAATATAATATTTTTTTTAATTAAATGGTGCTTTTTTTTTTTATATATTTATTAGGCATTTAACTGTAGGTATTCTATTTTATACTTTAATAATCGATTTTGCGGAGGCGTTTTTAATAGCCTTAGTTAAGTTACTAGTATAGCTACGGTACGCTTAGTAATTATAAGTAGCAGTATTAGTTACGAGCGGCGGCTATATTTAGAAGTAGTAAGGGACCTACGTAATAAATAGTCTCGAAAAATATATATTTCGAGTTCGGTTAATTAATAAGAAAATACGTAGTTACGTATAAGGGCATAAGAAAAGTCGTACTCTTACCTCTATTATATAGGCTATAATAAGGATAGTACTTAGGTAAGGTATAGGATAGACCTATTAATATAAGAACGCTTTATAATACCCTACGTAAAATCTACTAATTAATTAAAAGTCCTAAGTATATTATTAGCTCTATTAATATACTAAGATAAGAAGTTTTTAATCAAATACTAAAATAAGTATTTAAAGTTAAGTGTATATTTTTTTCAATATTATGTTAATTTTATTCTGCTATATATGATAAGTATATACTTAAAATTCTCAGAATTTACTTTTAAATATAGTATTGATACGGAAAAGGTCTACTAAAGACTACTATAATAAGAAAAATAGAAAGCCTATTTAATATAAGATTTATTATTCTAGTACTTATATATAGATTAATTTTTGAAAAATGTTTTATATAATAAATATTTATTTAATTAGTATTATATAACTCTTACTACGTAATATCTCTTTATTTAATAAAGATATTACGGCCTAAAATAGTAGATTTTAAGCGTATACTATAAGAAGTTCTAATATTAATAGGCTCTTATTATACCTTAGTCTTAGGTACTAAGTATTTATTAGTAAGTAGGCGTAGATCGGGAGATTAGAGCCTCTGGTAAGCCCAGCCCCTACCGACAGCGCATGGTAAATGTCTCTGTTAGGGGGCCTAGCGACGCGTCTTCAGTACACCTAAACGGTACCTAGGCACCTACCTTATCTTAAAGTGCCTGATAATGTATCGGCGGCGGTGTTCATAGGTGGCACAGCACATGCGCTAGGATAATAAGGCAGAAAGCAAAAAAAACTGGCATACTCTCGAAACACCGACGCCAGTGGCGAATGCCGTTCTAATATGATGATTTATATGGTGGCGGGTCGGCGGCATGCCAACGTATCCTCAACTATAGACTCTGCCCATTCTCGTACAACCTGGAGCGAGTGCATCAGCTTGTAGATCTCTTCTAGTGCTGCCGTAGACCCGAGGACGAACACCTCAGGCTGCGCGGGAAGTGGGACGCCGACTCGGTGCTCGAGGGGGACGAGATACCACGTGTGACCTACGGCGACGACACCGGCCAACGAGCAAGGCGGCAGGGCCAACTGGATCGGCTTGCGATTGCCGAAGGGTGAGAATACGCGCTGGGCATCATGCCACGCTATGCTATGGCGAACGCCGCGGGCCAGGTCGCCCGTCCGGGGCATGGCACGAGAAGGACAACGGCCGGAGGGCGGCTTTGCAAATCCGCCCAAACCGTTACCGGGATCGGAGAAGGCAGAGATGGCGGGGGAGACGATGATCTTCTGTGGTATTGTAATGAACTGAGAGGACTAGACGACCGGGGCGATTGGGTACGAGAACGAAACTGAGAGCTGGCCAAGGCTACAGGGTCTGTTGCGGCGCAGAAGTCGACGGAGATCCCGTGTCGGTTGTTGGGCTGCCCGGATTCTTTCACGATGGCGTTGTGGCTACCAACGTCAGCGGACGGACCACCCGTGAGAGCGAGAAGGCGTCACAGTATCGACTTACGATGGCAGAAGCCGTAGACAGGCACGTTGGTTTCGGTCCCCCTTATGGGTAAAGAAGACCCAGTCCAGGATGGGACGATGGACGTAAAACGCCCATCTGCTAGCAGACGCGGCAGAGCGGTGATGAAGTGCGTGGAACGCCGCGCACCCGGTCATGGATACGGACCAAGCAAAGGACGGCCGAGACGGCGGGTGGACTCGCGGGGATGGCGGCATGTGGCCATTGGCGACGGCCCTCGAAGCAGCCACAAGGGGACGAGGGGAATGACAGTTGCCCGGCGGTGTCGGGGTCCGGTATCCCTTCATACTGGCCCTCGGCGGAGCCTGCCCGACGGCCAATAGGTGTTCAGGATGAGTGCGGCGTCGAACTGCGCATCCGCGGCGTGTGACAGGCTCAGGTGGCGGAGGAGATCGTGATATGGCCCCGGCAGAGAAGCGGCCGAAGCGTGCAAGCCGCGACTGGCTTCACATAAGCCCGTTCCAACACCAGAGGTGCCCTGATCTGCCAGTCGGCCATCACTGGCGGCTCCCTGACCCGGAGCACGCGGCAGACAAGCTGGGCTAGCCGAGCGGCCCGCCGAGAGGGGAAGCAAGGCGAGGGAGGTGGCAATGGGCCTTGCGGCTGGCCGACATGTACCTCGGCGAGAGGTCTGGGCATGAGGCCGTTTCGGCGCAGGGTGGCGAGACAGTGTTCGACAACATCCTCCTCGAGCCATACCAGCGCACCGGGCCGGTCTGGGCGTTGACGATACCCCATGAAGCGCCCGGAGGCAGAGGAGAAGCAGATCTTGCCAGGAGCCCTTCCCGGCCACCATGCACGCGGTGGCCGGGTAGAATCGCTCGAGGGCCATGGTCAGGACGGTATGCGGGTTGGAGGTGGATTCGGGAAGGCATTGGTGGGTGGGAGAGGTAGTGCACAACTTCTAGAGGCTCCGGATCGTTCCACCACTGTCCGTATGGCCAGGGCGTACTCGGCGGGCATCAGGTAGGAGACCGGGCTCCCGACTTATAACAGGGCATTGCAAAAGGGTGTATTCGTATGCCGCAAGATTTCGAGAAGAAGAGGTTCGTTCGATCTGATGGCCGCCGCGAAAAGCGTCCTCTCGGGACTGGCGCCGGCTTGAAGAAGGAGCGCCGCCGAGAGTGTGTTGTTGTTGGCAACGGCGCAGAAGAGGCGGAAAGTCTCTCGCTTGTCTCCGGGCCGTTGTCGTTGGGGCTCCACGAGCCACTCAAGGCCAGCGGGAGACACCCGAGGGTTTTCATACTCTATGGCCGGCCCGAATGGCAGGAGCAGCTGGAGGATGCCGTTCATACCGTAAGCGGCAGCCACGCAGAGGAAGGGTAAGTAGCCATCGTAGTCGCAGGTTGTACAGCAGAACAAATCCATCAAGGAGGCCCATGAAAGGCATCACGTCGGTGATCACACGGACTGCGGGAAGGTCTGTTAGAGGGACGACGACAGAGGCCCGGCCAAGGATCCGTGTGACGAGCGCTACCTGCTCGCTGTCTAAGACGCCCATCGACGTGTCGAGGGAGCAAAATCCCTCTGGCCATAGGGATTGATACACCCAAGGGGGCCGCGCTGAGGAAGAAGCGCCGGTAAAGCGTCGGTCCTGGTCGAGACGTACAGGGTCTTGCAAGTGTACATGATATGTACGAGACTGGCGCAGTCCTCGATGAACTCGTCAATGAGACCCGCTACGTCCAAGAAGACGGCGGGCCTGGCCGCGGGGGTCTCTTGAGAGGGGTTGAATACGATGGCTCTGTCGGATCCCATCTGGACGGGGGTTAGGGAACCAGACGAAAAAGACAGAGTGTAGGCAGACCCGCTGACCTTGCGTTCTAAGGGTTTTCGAGAGAAATATCTATGAAAAGAAACGGATCCAATGGGCCATGGACGTGGAGGATGCCACCGAGCTCAGACGGGACGAGGAACACTTTTGTAAGGACACCGAGGTGGAGAGGGCCGCACAATGCAAGTACCTTGCCTACCTTACCTTGTATTAGGGGTGGGATAGATGCTGCGTAGACGGGTCGTCGCATGCTGCGACTGGGGAGGGGTGATGGATGGGACGACGACATGCCGTTTTCATCAGGCACCCCCCACTGGCTGGCCGGGGAGCCGTGAGAGCGTGACCCGGAAACATGTTTGGTTGGAAGAAGGAATTATGTAGGTGGTGTAAGGCACTCCTGGGCAGGGGCCAGCGCTTGGCGGTTGGTGGGCCAACTCTTCCAGGGTACCTCGTCAGGAAGTGGGAAGGCTTATGGCGTCCTGAACCCCCAGTCGACCGCAGTCGATAGGCGGGAAGGGGGTACTGCGCCTAAGGTACCTTAGTTGGGGCACAGGGCGAAAGCAGACCCATTGCCGCACCGGCACCGCGCTTGTCCGCAAAAGTGGCACAGCTTACAGGTGAGGTCGGGTACCATGACAAACAGGCTTCTACAAGCACACTTCTAATCGCACTGAGGAAGGTTTGATGGCATCCTTGAGAACAATCCTCTGGCGAAACGATAATCATGTTGTGGTTGTTGGATGATGGATAAAGGTCGTGATAGACGGGTTGGTACCGGGGACTCATAACTCAGTGGAACATGTCCAAGGCCATGGTGAGCATATACGGCAACTAAGATTCAGTACATAGCACCCATTAGAATTCACTGTTGGTATCCTAAGCACCGGGTAATCAGTTCGAAGCCGTGGGTTGACTGGGATGACTGTATTCACTTCTGCGTACGGTGTAAAATGGGAGGTTCCCCCACACCCACACGTTAGCTACCTTAGGTCGGGCAGGCAGCGATCGCCGTGAGTGTGGGCTGTTGATTAGGCCTTTGCACGAGAGCCCCCTGCCTCGATTGCTGAGTTGACTTCCAATCCGACACTGACTAGATCTCTCTTATATCGTTCAGCACCAGCGGTTGGAGGTGCAATTCGACCTCTTTGTTCGCTCGACGATATTGCCACTTTTCCCTCCTTCCTCTGCTCCTGACGTGTGGCCTACCGCTCCGTTTCAAGAAGGGGGGCCTCTGGCCCACCTCAGTCTCTTCTCTTCAACGTGTGATTCTGTGACTTTTGCGCGGCCCGGTCGGGGGGGCTTCCTCGCGGCTTAGTCTGTTGCTCTACGAGCTGCTCGGCAATGCCGTTGTTGGAGGGACCTTCCCTTGCCAACCGTGGAGGAAAGGCCTGCTCATTAAGGGCTTGTGCCGCCTTTCGTTCATTCAGCATGGTATATCCTCCCGAGGCTGACGGGGGGCAAAAGGAATGGTTGACATCGTCGGATTCGTCGTGGTCGAGATCTTGGGTGGATGGGGTGAGGTCCTCCTCAGTCCTCACTCTCTGACCACGAAAGATCGACTTCCAGGCGATGGTCGGCGTCGTCGGCCTTGCCCGTCGGTTGACCCTCGTAGACGACGGGGGATCGATCGATCTGATTGGGGCCGATTTACCCTGCGGGGCCCTCAACTTTCTGGATTGTTCGTACGACCTGGCACGCTCTTCGTCGGAGTGACTGCTCGACCAAAGGCTATCCTTGTGGCATATGAAATACGTTACCTTTCGTGGCTCAGGTCAGGTCTTGGACTGAATCGGCGAGCAGCTGAAGAGGCTTTTCTCCCGCTTGACGGCTGCCATGCCTGGCCTGTTTTCCCTTGCCGTTGTACGTGCGAGCGACCTAGTGATGCTGGGGAGGGCCGTCTTGACATTGGAATTGTGCTAGGTTCGACACTCTTGCCTCGATGTTGAAGCTGTATCTCAGCCACGAGCGAACTGTCTCGTCACTCTCCTCGCGTGGCCGGTGTAAGATCATCTTCACCTCTGGGACTCTCTGAAACGTGGTACAGAGGTAACCAGCTTTTCGTTCGTTCGTCCTCGCGTTCGGCTGCGTTCTCGCTAGCTTATCGATTCTGTCGACCAGCTCCTCAACGATCCCCGGCCGCGATATGCGTTCTATTGATCTGGCCACAAAACCATCCGAACGGAGTTCTGGAATCCCATCATGGGTCTCGAATCGGCGCTGTACAGTAATACTCGGCGGTTTTACCTGTCGGTACGACATTGACGACTGGATGGTGGTGGTGCTCTTGGATCCAGACCTTTTCGCAGTATTAGTTGTAGCACATCATGAAGGTCTCTTGCAGAACCTCGTCCTTCCCCAACCGAGTACATTTTCTCTTCGGGGAAGATCCTTGTGAGGTCTGTAAATTGTCGTGTACTGATGGCCGCTATTCGCTTCCCCCACGCACTTGTCGCACGACAGGATAATTATGGCGGCTTTGTGGTCGATCTGATACATGGCTTTGTGGGTGCTCGGGCCAGACTCGTACGGCAGCG